>WSYQ01001305.1:0-65470 GCA_011426435.1 Lysiphlebus fabarum
AAATATGCCAGTGGCTTTTTTTTTTTTTATATACAACTGCAGTACAGTTGACAATTTGTCCCAAAATTTTTGAGTAATTATAAAATAAGTTATATAAATTTTTTGAAAAAATTAATTCAGTAGATTAGATACCTATTTGGTCAGACAAATTGGAAAAAATCAAAGAAAAAAAATTAATTTAAATAAAAAAAAAATTCCAATAAATATATATTATAAAATTTCCATATATAAATTTTATTATTTTTAAACCAATTTGATGATTATTTTCATGAAAATCAAATACAAATTTTCAACCCCTCATAAAAGGTGCTAAGACGGCATTTTTCTGAATCGTATATTTTTGTTTTCCTTTTTATTTGGATATATCCAGTTCTACTTTGCAAGTCAAATTGACTCCATAAACAAAAGACAAGTGTAAAAAAAAAAACCAAAAAAAAAAAAAAAAAATAAGGGTAGAAATTCAAGTGTGCACGAAAAAACGTTTGATGTGAGGTTAGTGTGTAAGATAAAATAAAAGTAAGAGAAAATCTGATAGAGAAAAAAGATATTTACCAAAATAAAAAAAATAAAAAAAACTACATATATAGAATAGAATGTTGGTGAAAAGACAGAGGGTATAAAAAGGGCACCATAAAATGAGGCACACACCATATTTTTTGGTAAAATGCAAAGATGGTTGTCGCAACTGGATCTACCTTTTACTACCCTCTTTTAATACACATGTATATATGATACAACAAACCAAAAATATATATATAGTTTAGCCAACACACTTGGCTTTGTAAAAATCTTTGTCACTTTTTTTTCCTCCCTTATTTTTTCTCATGATATTGTATTCGCGAAACCAAAGCACGCAAAGACAGTTAGTTCTGATTAGCGACTGGGCGAATGACGTAGCAGTGGCTGGATGACGTGCCTTGAATAAGAAAATTCACCAGAAACTGGCATCCGGAAAGCTATTGCTTCTTGCTTCTTAAATTTTTTTTTATTATCTTTATCTTTTTTATTTTATTTTTTTCATCTTTCTTTCTCTTTCATATATACTCTACTTTTTTTTTCTAAAGTTTTTCATTTTTTTTCTCACCGATGGCTCAAACACTGTCTACGTGTCATGCACCCGTTGAAACTTGAGTTAAAAAAAAAAAAAAAAGTAAAGTCTATATATATATCACAAAGTAATAATCAACGAGGCAATAAAGGACTTTGCATTCTCTTAAATCTTCAGGTTTTTGACACGTTGAAACATCACAAGTGTAGGAGGCTACATTTTATATCGATCTAGACTGCAGCAGTTGATCTTATAGCTTATTCAAAAAAGAAAAAGAAAAAAAGATTCAAGTAATAATATAATGTATGGTATATTAGTAAAGTTAGATATAATAGTTGAGGAAAATAGTATACAGCAATCGCATGATCTTCTTTTGATTTATGAGTTAATAGTTTACTTTTTTCACATAAATAATACTCATCATACTGTTCATTATATAATCAGATGTAGATATGTATAAATTCTACAATATTTATATATATAAAAATTTATAAATATTTATAATTTAAATCTATTTATTATTTATATTTTATTTTTATTATTTTTCATTTAAAATAACAATAATTATATGTATTATTTAGTTAAATAATATATTTACTTGAATTTATCGAAAATTGTCATCGTCGAGATTTTTATATGAGTGGGTGGTAAAGTCATGTGATGAACATATGAAGACATTGATAAAGTACTTATCTATAAACACGACATTAACTTTATTTTATTATACAAGGAAGTGTAATAAATTTTTTTTTTCTAAATTAGTTTATTTTATTTTAAATGGAAATTTTTATTATTATTTTGTTGAAATTATTTAACAAGATATTGACAAATCAAAATGGTGTCTTTAAAGTAACAAAATAAATAGTATAATAATAATAAAATACACAAAAACCAAATGTTTTTTTAACCAATGGAAAATACAGAAAATAAAATAACCAATACATTTTATTTCAACGTTATTTGTGTTTAACACACTTTCTGTAAAAAATAAAAAAAAAAAAAAAAACACTCTCTTTGACATTTTCACGTGGCTGAGTTTGCACTTTTTTCTTTTTTTATTTCTATGAATATATACCATAATAACATCAAATAAAAAATAAAAAAAAAAAATAAAACCAACTTCAAAATATTCTTAGATTTTCTTTTTTTTCTATACCACCAATTGCCCTTTTGGTTCTTGTACTTATTTCCATCAGGGTTAAAAAAAAAATAAATAAAATCTAAAACTTTTCGTTCTTCAGAATACCTAGATCTTTCCATAGGGACTAAACTGATTGGAAATCGAATCAGAATCTTTGCAATGGTAACCATTTTACGACAAATTTGATGATGATATTATTTTATTTTTATATTTTCAACATTTATTTTTTTTAACAATTGAATGCTCAATCAAATTAGTATTTTTTTATTTAAAAAAAAATTAAAATTGTAAATTTATAATTTAATTTGATATACAATGTTGCAATTTAATCATTAAATTATATTATTATTTATTTATTTATTTAAATACATAGATATGTCAATCACTGTTAAATTGATTTGCATAAAATAAATGTTTGATTGTGAAATCTAGAGCAAGTTTAAAAATAAAATATATATATTGATATTAAATTTAAAACTGTCAGATCAGAATGACGTACTTTGTAATCATCAAAGCGCCATTAACATTCGAGGTATATATATATATATATATATGAACAATTTAATTCAACTTTTTTTTATTTTACTCAGACACATCCGTTCTCTTTTTCTTTTTTTTTTATTTATTTTATTTTATTTTTCTTCTATGAAAATACCATCACCACAAACAAGTACACACATTTGTGATTGAAACAAGCAGTATAAATATATAAATTTAATATATTCTACAAATTGAGTATAATCATTTTCAAATTCACTGTAGATAAAAAAAAAAAAAAAAACCTTGTGCATATAATATCGTCAAAATTTGATCACAAAAAACGTGATAATGTTAAAAAACAAGAAAAAAAAAAAAAAAAATTGTTAAAAGATAAATAATAAAATAAAAAAATCTACATCATAAAATAAAATATTTTTCAATTTCATTCATGCATATAAGGATCGTCGTTTAAAAAGCAAAATACCATTATGATATTTTCATGAGATTTTAGATGATAAGTATACAACGTTGTAATAACGACAATTCAGAATAATCGAGTATATATACATATAAGATAATAAAAAATAATAAAAAAAAAAAAAAAAAAAAAAGTCATATAAAAGACGCCATGATGTTGAAGAAAATAGCATGTTAATTCTTATATAACAGTCAAAATAAAAATATAAATAAATAAATAAATAAATGAAAAAAAAAATTTATTAAATTTTCAAATATATTAAGTATGTGGTGATGCCAATGTATGATGATGATTAAGTTATCCAGCGATAATGGCTCCATTACCGTCATACTGCACATACGTATGTATCATCAGGTGCATGTACATAAATGCCCTCAAGAAATTGAGGGACAAGATTATATATATATATTTATTTATTTATTATATAAATTTATATAAAAAAAAATAAAAAATAAAAATTCATAATGTCGATATAGAATATAACGAATGAAAAAAAAAAAAAAATAATATGTTAAGTTATTTATTTATTTATTTTTTAATAAAATATAAAATTGATGAATATAAATATATATATATGGAAGGAACCAATTGGAGGCCACTCCTCACCTTATACTTATATTATAGCGATTGTTTATGTTGGCTGATGGCCACTTATACTGCATACACATTGCATTACCAAGTCGACCCTTAACTTATAGTCGTGGCCGTTATTTAGCCCGTGGCCTCAACGTTGTAGGGTAATGGCGAACACGTTACGGATAAAATGTATACTTAACTTGGGCGTATCAAAAAAACCATCGATGGCACCGTTTTGTATAAATATATTTTTATATTATATATATTTATATATGTATATCCAAATATTAATATTATTTTATATTATTTTTTATTTTTTTTATATAAAAAAAAAAGTTTTCACCTTAAAAATTTATCATGTAAAATGAAATTTTATTTTTTCAATTTTTGGTTTTTTTTTTATAATATAAAAAAATAACAAGTGTTTTTGAATTATATAATTTGATATAAATATATAAAAAATATTAATTTTTTTTAATTTAAATTATAAAATAATAAATAATGATTAAATTATATAAAATTAATTAATAATAAATTCAAGTATATATATATATATATTTATAAATTGATAAATAATATTTTAATTAAGAAAATTAATTTATTATAATATATTATTATTTTTTTTAATTTACAAAGTTGATATAGTTATTTAATAATATATTAAATTCAGCAAAAACAGGATACCGAGGTCAGAAACTAAATTGACCTAGCGGCAATATTAAAAGACCTTATCGTCAATTCAGGCCCTGACTTTTTTTTTTTTCTATCTTTATTTTTATTATTAAATATTTTTTTAATTTCCTGAATATATATATTTTATTTTATTTTTATACATAGTTAATCATTATTTCTGTATATATTATTGAAAATATAATGATTATTTTTTATCATTTTAAATAAATTTTATTAATCACTTTTATAAATTTTTAGTACACCATTTCCTGCTTGAATAATGATATATAGAATAATGTTTTGTTGATGATTACTCAACAAACATTAAATTGATAGACAAATATATAATTTTTAATTTTAAAATTTATCAAATTAATTAGATGTAATATAAAATAAATAAACTGATAAATATTATTATATATATTTATATAAATAAATACACATCGATTTATTATTATCAAATCATTTAAGCTTGACATAACCGCAACGAATTTTATGACACACACACGCAATTCAACATGGCTCGTTTTACGTCATGGGAAATACATATATTTATTAAGAATCACGTGTTGTATATTTATACATATACGTATGTATTTAAAATTTAGTTTCGCTTTACATCTAATCACCATGAAAATTATTTTTTTTTTTTTTATATGAATTATCTCATCATTTCTTGTTTTTTTTTTTTTTTTTTTTTTTTATTCCCACATTAGTTTTGCCAATTTTAATTAAACATGGATTATTAAAAATATATTTATAAGTTATTTATTTTTTTTTTTTTTACAAATTTTAATTTTTTTAAATTATTGTTGCAGATGATGTATGAATTTATATTGGACAAGTTGATAACATCAATTTACATCATCAACTAAGGGTAAGTTTAGAATTTTTAAAAAAAATTAATTTTAACTTTTATATGATTAAATTTTATATTAATTTTTACCTTGATTTTTATCAAATAAATATATATATATTCAAAAAAATTATTTTCACACGAGTAGATAATATGATAAAAGTATTAAAGAAAAACATCAATAAATATGTTTGATGGTTTTACAAAAATAAAGAAAGAAAAAAAAATTATGTAAATATATAGATATAAATAATGTACAGTGGATATTTGATATGTATTATGTTATTTAGTGATTCCCATCAAGAGTTGAGTTGCAAAGATGCATTTGTTTTATACCGGTTTGCAAAAAGAACATCCAACAAATCTAGTGGCTTTATCGTCACTATATAGGTACTTAGCGTGAAATCCTATAATCGATAGTTTGCTTAACCCAATGCCACGTGTCGGCACGTGCTATAAATGCCGCACCTCCATTACCAAAGATTGTACACACTCAATTTTACTTTTTTTTTTTTTTTTTTATATATATTTTGAATTAATATATATCCATGTTATGTACATACATGTATGTGTTTAATGTCAAAAAAAGACCGTATCTCTATGTTAATACGAAAATATTCACGTGCCCACCGCAAAAAAAAAAAAAAAATCAAAAACCAACACCCTATATCTATATTTATTTATTTATATTTTTTTTTTACCGATCAAAAGGGGACTCGCGTGAAACAAAAATATAAGGGATGAGGGAGTGATTTTATAAATTCGACATGCAGTCGGTTACGTGTGATTTTTCATCCCCATATTAAAATAAAATATATAAATCACTGTTAAATATATATGTATATAAACAAACGTTAAAAAATTTGTCCAAAATATAAAAGTAAAAAATAAATTAAATATCAAATTTTATCTGACAAATAATTTAAACTAAATTATTTAAAAATAAAATTTATATTTTATTTTTTTTTTTTATCTGAAATAGTTTGTTATCGTAATAGACAACTATAAATTTAAAATCAACAAATAAGTTTTGAATTTAATGTTATCAATAAGTTATGAAATTGTTTTTTATATTTTTTTTTTTTTTTTGAGAGAGAAATAACTAATAAGTACTAAAATTTATTTATTTATTTATTTTTTTTTTTTGATAAATATAAGATAGAAGAATTTAAAACTCATCTAATTTTATGGTAATGATGATCATTCGATGTCGTGATGTATATATTTTATATATGTTTGATAATAATCCGTGGAAAATATTGCTCCCACGCTCAGAGGTCTACAAAGATTTGACCTCACTTCCTCTGATAGCGGCGTCTTCAAGTCTGCCACTCTTTGCTGCCAGCTGCCTCATCTCTTTCCACATTTTATGTCTTTATATATATATTTATTTTTATATTTATATTTGTATTTATTCATTTATTTATTTTTCATTTTTTATTACTAGTTATATTTTTTTTTTCATCGTCTCATCAACTTAGCTTTTCACTCGTCACATAATTCTTTTTATCCCAATGTTCATAGAATATTAATTATGTGTGAGATAAATATATTTTTATATTTTTATTTTTTTCAAAAAATCATGCACTCATTCAATATTATGAAAACACTTGTGCAATTTAATCACGAACGGAAGTCTGTTTTTTTTTTTATTTTAACACATATGCTGAGATATTTATTGAATTTTCTGAAGCATGTAAAATTTTATGAATCAATAGATCAATTGAATGACCTGATTATTCATTTGTATTTGATATTATTTTATTTTATTTTTATTCTTAATGAAAAGACTTGAAAGTAGATTAATTTAATATTAAATTTGATAAACTTGTTGAATATCAATTTTAGTATTTATTTTTATTTTATTATTTTTAAATTTTTTAGTATTATCAAAAAAACACGAAAATAAAACTACCCTGGAAGTTTCATGAATGAATTTCAATTGATTTTATTTTTTTTTTTTTTTTCGAGTTGTACTCTAAATTAATTTTTTTATATTTTAAATTTATTTTAAGGACAACACTGGGTCCTCACTTATACCTCTTGATGTGATTCCTTGTTTGAATTAATTTTTTTATATTTTAAATTAATTTTAAGGAAACACTGGGCCTCCACTTATACTTTTAAAAGTGTTGTCCTGCTAGAATCAATTTTTTTATATTTAATATTTGTTCCATGACCGAATATTTGTCCCAATCCTAATTTTATCTTAACTTTATATATAAATATCATTACACGATTAAAAACTCGTAAAATAAATAATGAAAAATAAAATATAACATGAGATAATATCAAGTAAATCATATACTACTTATAACAACAACACAATTTATGACAATGCAAATAGCTTATAATTGTCAATATATAACAAGAGTAAACTTAGTAAATATTGCTTCAAGCATTTTGACTAGTTTCCATAAATAAATCTTATAATAAATACATTGATGGTCTCAACATTAATCCAGTGATCCCATGTGAATTTAATGTCCAGTTATACAGTTGTATTATCTTAAATTACCTCAAGGCATTTTCGTTAAATGTTTATTATACATTTATATTATAACTTAACTAGATTGAGTAAATCACGTTTAACTTTATATATATTTCATGAATATATATTCACTCAGGTACACACACACACACACAATCACATTTAAATATTTATCATTTGAAAATTTTATAATCAAAACTTTCAAATAAATATACAATATATTATTCCAATTTTTTAAGATCATCAATATATGAAGCATCACAAACACCTCAGTCCATTTAAATTGACTTGTCACTGTTTTAAAAATTTACAAAAAAATTAAACTCGATACTTTTTTGGCTCATCTTGTAGAGCTTTAAAAAAGCAACATTCTGTAAATTTCAAATTCTCATTTAAATTGATTTGTCATTCAACAATTAAAATTAAAAAAATAATCAAATGTAAAATTTATAATTATGATTATAAAACATCTATAGAATTTATATAAATTTATTTCTACTTGAGTTGAAATAAATTTATCAACTAAAATCATCAATCAAATAAATTTAATTACAAAAATAATTTTTTAACTGTAAAATTTAATTTTTTTTCTATTTTTTGAATCAAGTGTTAATTTGATTTCAAATATTTTTTTTTTTTTTTTTTGTATTTCATAAAATTCTTTGTATTCAAACAAACAAATGAGTGAATAATAATTTTTCATTTTTGTTAACAAGACAAGAGGGGTCAAAAAAAAAAAAAATACAAAAAAAATAATAGATAAATAAATGGGAATGGGGATAAAGGTCATAAATATCATTATCACTTGGACAAACTAAAAGAGAATTTAATTTACGTTAAATTTTTTTTCTAAATTTTTAAAATAGGGTCATCTCATTGTTTGATTTATATATATTTTATTTTTATATTTATTATTTTAAAAAAAAATTTGTGTAAATTAATGTTTGCGCATGCGCATATTATTTGAGGTTATGTTAAACATTGGAAAATTTTTGGTTTTGTTGGAAAGGGATTTGGATATAACCAGGGCAGTGATTTAAAATGACAAGCGGTCTTGCACGATGCCTAGCGGGGGTAGTTCCCGGGGGTGTTGTTCCTCATGCTTGGATGCCTACGGGTTTTCCCTTGGTTCTATGCTCTACGATTAAAAAAAAAACTTTCGCCCTGGGCAATGCAGAACCTCGCGAATTTATTAGCTATGGGTTTTAACATTCCCGTAATTTTATATTCTTACTATCAAACTTTAAAATTTTATAATTATTATTGACTTGATAAATATAGTTTTTTATTTAAAAAAAAATCAATTTATATATAAATTGAATTGTCATTGATTCAAAAATTTTCATAAACTTTGTTTCTATGATTTTTTTTTTTTTTGCTGTACATTGTCAATCGGGTCAGACTTTTTCCTACAATTTTGATACTAAATTTGACTCAGTAATTTATTTATTTTATTTTCTTTGTTTAAAAAAATATTTTTGCGGAATTACTTAAATGACAGATGATCCTTTATTCTTGTCAAAATATTTGTAAAACAATAATAAATATAAAATAGATAAATGGATGTTTTTATTGGTATAATTTTATCTTGCACGTGACTATCACAAACAAACGAAAAAAAAAAAAAAAAAAAAATATGTTTCAAATGTGTACTTACACTTGATAATATACAAATACAAAAATGTATAATTTATAAATATATTTTATTTTTGGAAGTTTATCATGACTTTAACATGTATATATAATGATGAAAGATTCAAGTTAAAGTATCGTCTAAAGGGATGATGAATGCATGGCACGCGACTGGCACGCCTACGATACCCTCTGCAACTCGCCAATGGTTTCAAAAAAAATTCATCATTATCATATGTATTTCACTGTTGAAAATTTTAAATATATTTAATTAATAATTAATCATATATATACGTATTAATTATTCTTTCATAATTTATTTTAATACATATCTTTTTTATTTTATCAAAAAATTAATTCATTTTATGATATTTTTAATTGTTTTTATTTTTAAATTTTATTATATACAGAAATATGTCATCAAGTTTTCATTGACTCGCTGTAAATGTAAAATGTAATACTCGTTGTGATTTTTTTTTTTTTTTTTTAAATATTTAATATTTTATATACATATATAGTTTGACAACATGAGGGATGACTAAACGATTCATACGTCTCGCGGGTGACGTTGTGAAATAATAGGGAAATGAATTTCCCACTAGCTGATAAAAATCATCTTTTACCAAGACCATATAAAGTCATCATTAATCATTATACTAACACTTTATTCATTCTATAACGAACAATGAAAATCAATTTTTTTATTATTAAATTTATTTATAAAAATTTACATAAAAAAAAAAAATTGTATAAAGTATATTTTATTTTTTTATTTTTTAAATATGTTAACATGTTGATGATCTGATAATTATCTAATTTGTAAATTTAATTTGTGTGTGTGCTTTTATATTGAAGAAAAAAAATAAATAAATTTAGCAGATAATTATATATATAAAATGTATTTCATGTGATTTGAACATACGTATATAACAAAAATCAACCACAATAACTATTTGAGGGTTGTTTTGTAATTTCACATATAAAAATTTATTTTTTCTCTAGAATCTCAATTCAACCCCCCATCACAAATGTTAAGTCGTATGTTGTGCGCACTCAGGGGTGTCTCACACCCTATGAAAAGAATTATATTTAGATTACAAGCATTATCTTTCACGTAAACCTGACTTTTATTGTTGTTGAATTGGCCTCGTTATCATATAAATTATCATGAAAAAAAAAAAACAATACAAATGTTGGATTATTATAAAAAAAAATTATCATTTTTATTAGATATAAATTAATGTCTATTAAAACACAAATCCAAAACTTTATATAAATTTTTGAATCAATTAACTTAAATTGTATTAATTTTATTTATTTTTATTGATCAATAATAATAATTATTTTTTTTAATTATTGTTCCAGATAATGATGTGACAAGTTGGCAATATTAATTCAAAATTTTCATCAACAATTGCAGCATAAGGGTGAGTTTAACAATATTATTTTAATTATTTTTAAATGATAAATTTTTTTTATTGAATTAATTGACGATATTTTTAATTCATTTGCGTAATATTATATCGTTATTTTATACATTTAAATATATTAATTATTATTTGAAATATTTATCAAGCTTGCAAGCTCAGTTTAAAATTTAAAAATTTAGTATTTTCAATTTGATATATAGCTTGTGTTTATGAATAGGGTTAATTATTATTTATTTATTTTTATTTTATATTTTATATATAAAATTTTAATGCTAAAAAAAATCAACAACAACAACAACAATAACAATATATATACAATAAAAATTAAGATTTTCAGAAGTGACGCCACTGGTGCGTCTGTCGGCTATTTGACAGCCAAATAAAGGACAAATAAATTAACTTAATATGATTCTCACTCACAAACACCCTAACTATTCTTTCGCTCAGTATTATATTAATAGTCTCTTTATTTTATTTTATTTTTTTTTTCGTTCATCCATCGTGCCCCGGGCCCTATTGTACAATGGAATTTGTAATTTAGATTGATATGTTGCGCCGACGCGGTTTTCTTTCTTGCCGCCATCGAGATAGCGCAAATGTGCGCGCATCTTCTTCGTTATAAGTTTCTCTCACCACGGATTTCAAGAATTTATGTATCGACTTTGACATGAAACAAAAAAATATATATATATATATATTATATTATATTAAATAAAACAGATATATACATTCTGAGATTCGCGTTGAAAGAATAAATATTTAAAAAAAAAAAAAAGATCAAATTCTATGAGCAAATTTTTCTCGGTATAAACATGAAAATTAAGTCTTGAATTTTCAGAATTTTTACAATGAATTATTAAAATAATAATAATAATAAAATACATAATAAAAATAATCATTATTTGTGTCTAGCAATAAAATATGTATTCTATAATAAAAGAATTTCTTATTTAATATTTTGTGGTTTTCTTTAAAAGATATTTATGATGATTGAACATACAGTTAAAATTCATGCTTGACTTTACGACTAATTGGTCTTGGACCAGAAAAATAATTTATCGTAAATTAAATTTACATTATTATATTTACTTTATTTTATTTTATATATTTTATATTTTTTTATTTTTCATTATTTATTTTTATATATATTAATTTATTTTATTTCATTATTATGGGTAAATTTATTTTCCGTTGATTAACTATTTTTTTTTTCATTTTTTTTTACGTTGATTAACAATTTTGTTTATTTTTTTTTTTCTTTTTTTTTGTGAGATTGTGAGTCGTAACTGATGATGTTGAGTAAATGATGATAGCTTGGGTTACCAAGAGGTCCAATATATATATGTATATAGAGAAAAGGCGAAAATTAGTTGTTGGTATAAGAGAAAATGTGGTTAAATAGAAGGTTCAAATAGAAATACACCCCAGGGCAATAGAGAAAGAGTCTCCAGTTAGCCACTACTATCAGTTATACTATTATCTTTACTTTCTGGCAAATGTATAACTAAAATGGTGAAAATATAAATAGTCTCTTTGACTATTTAACAAAAAACGAAAATTATTTCATCAAATTGTATTTGTATTTTATAAATATAAATATTTTTATTTTAATTAAATACATTTTTTCTTGGTTTTTCTTCAATTTATCAAAGCAATACATATAAGTCAGAAAATTAAAAATTAAAAATTAAATTATTTCACTATAATTTTTAGACATTTTAATTTATAAAAAAAAAGTTTTTAATAATTTTTATAAATTAATATATTTTTTTTTTTTGTTATATACAATTAAAAAATTATTAAAAAATAAAAAAATTTAAAATTTAATCAAAAAAGTTTTCTTGTAAAAAAAAAAAAAAAAAAAAAGAATTTATCATTTTATACTGAAATTGCAAATTTTCTGTGTGGCACTTGGCAGGCGTTATAGAAGAGCATTGGTATGATAACCAGGGAAGGGATGAAGGTAATTAATTGCCATGGCAACCCCATGGAGGCACCTCTTTCTCCTCTTTTTATTCGTCTATATATCTTCTTTGGTTTAACTGAAATATGGCGTCCCAACATTATATGAATTGTCTCTCTTGTTTTAACCAATAATATCTCTCTTTCTCTCTTTCTCTCTGGTACTTTTGATTTTCGTGCAAAATTTGAATTGGAAAATTATGTTGAGATAAAATATACTGTTTTAGTCATCAGGCTTTATCGATTTTAACAACTAAAAATTCAAAATAATTTATACAAGTGAATAAAAAAATAATAAAAAAAAGCAACCAATAACAAAAATGATAAAACTGATATAAAAATTAATTTTTATATTACTCATATATACTCTCAGAGTATTTTATTTTGATTTCATTTTATTCAATCGATATATAAAAGAAAAAAAATTTTATAATACCATATGGAATACTACGTTTGCTATTTTTTAATTAATTTTTTTATTAAATTGTTAATTTTAAATTATAATTTTTTTTTTTTATAAATTAATTATAAAATTTAAATTTTATTTTATTCAGTATATTTAATTAAAAATAATATACGTAAATTATTTTTTATTTAAAATTTAACTTGAACATGATTTTGGACATTTATCGAGTGTCACACATTTTCCTTCATCATTTCTATAATATTGAGGATCAGAAATACAACGACAACCAACTGTAGTATTCTAAAATTCAAAAAAAAAAATAAATAAATAATTTAATTAATAAAATTAAATTAAATTCTCAAATTAGATATTGTGAATTTAATATTACATTTTTATCAGCTGGATTGCAAAGTTTTACAACTGGATCTTTACATGATGGTTCACAAAGTTGAGCATGTGTTCGAGGAGATGAACCTTCTGGACATTTAATTTCATCTGCCCTTATAACTTAAAAATTAACAATCAATTATTTTATAATATTTAAAACATAAATTATATATATATTCAATTAAAAATACTCACAGCAAATTGTTGCACTTATTATTAAAAAATTTATCAATATAAATTTTGTCATTTTTAAAATTTTTTTAAATTACAAATTTAATTATTACTGATACAATGCAATTTAATAACTGTAATCACATCGTCATTTGAGTCAATTTATATATTCCAATGCTGTGTTTGAACAATTTATATTAACTTATCTGATAATCAATATTTTAACAATAAATTATGCGGTTGAAAAATAAACACTATTTATTTATTAACATATTTTTTTCCTCATACGATTAATATCTGTTTCACTTGAAGTATTGCATAAAAATAAATATAAATATACATGATTATTATTATTATTGTACAAACAATGGAAAATTATATAAAAAAACAATTTTAATAAATCAAAGATAAACAATGAAATTTAACATAATAACACAATGAATAATTTTCAATTTTAATTTAACTTTGAGTGTTTGATTTTTCATTTTATATTTCTATATTCGTGTAGATGTAGATAACAATATTAAAACATTTACTTTTATATATATTTAAAAAAAAAATAATATTTCATGATAATAATATATTGATTAATCTTTATTTAACTATCATTATTTCAATTAAATATGAGGTAAATTTAAATTGTGTTAACATACAAGTGGGTAGTACTAAAATTATATAAAAATTAAATTAAAATATAAAATGACAATTTTTTAAGTAGTGCATGTGAAATTGTTATTTGAACTAGATGTTGATTGGTCAAATAATATTATTAATTCAATGTTCACATATATAGTCACGTATATATTTAATTATCAATAAATTAATTAATCATTAAAAAAAAATTTTTAAAAATAAATTTAAAATATTATTTTTTTTTTTTTTTCGAATTAATTTATTTATGATTAAATTAAATTAACAAATAATTATTCAATAATTAAAAAATATATTGTTTATTATTATTGTTTTTTATATTAATTTTCCTTATTATTTCAATGAATATTTATTGTTTATTTATGCAATTTTAATAAACATAAATTACAAAAATTTCAACTGAAATAACAACATACAATTTTTCATTTAAATTTTTTTGATAATAATCATTGTTATTCTTGCTTGCAAAATAATTTTTTTAACAAAATTATATAATTTTTTTTTTTTAAATAATAATTTAGTTAATAAGTTATAAATAATGATGTCTAATTATGTCTTACTTGGCCGATGGGTATAGGTAAAATGATGATTGATTACAAGTATACATTTACATTTCGAAATTTACAAAAGATTAATTTTTTTTTTTTTTTTTTAAAAACCATGAGCTCTATTATAATTTATATTTAACTAAAAAAAAATTTAAAACTCTTTTTAAATAATTATTAAACTAAAAACTATATATTTTTTTTTTTTTTTTTTCAATATTTCAATTTTAAGTGAAAAAAAAATTATACTTTACGTCTATGATCGTAAATATTTCACAAAGCATTTATATTATCCACTTATAAACACTATATTTTTTTTTTTTTTAACATAAAAATAACAATATTTGCATAAATATCAAGTCTATTTATATTTAACTGTACAAAGAACAGTTTATCTCAACAATTGTTTTCTCTGAATTCATTTATATATATCTATAATGTTAAATATTTATAGTTTCAATTTACAATATATTTTATTTGAATAAAATTTTGATTTCAAAGACAAAATATTTATTGATATTATCAACTTAAATATTCAAATGTTAAATAAAATAATAATAATAAAAAAATATATATTTATAAAAGAATCGATTCCATCGAATTGATTGGAATGATATATAAAAAATGCTTAGTCATATTTTCGATTAGACCATCAAAGTCCATTTCGATACAAATACATAACAATATAATTTTTTTAAATAAATGTATTTCTCTAACAATAAATAATAATAAAAAAAATAAAATTTTATATACATTTCAATATATATATATTTTTATTGTCCAAGAAACTTTGAATTATATCTGACTCATTCAATATCAATGAAGCCATTTCAAATTGTTTTCTATTCAAAATGTTTTTTTTTTTTTATTTTCCTTTAACCGTATCATCAATTTGAATTAGCAATTTAGATACCTATAATGATAAAAAACAAAAAAAATATATATATATATACCTATATAATAAAAAATAAACTATTTTTTTTTTTTTTTAATTTAATAAAAAAATAAAATAATAATTTCTTCATTATTTTATAAACAAGGGTATTAAACAATATATGTTTGTAACAGAAATAAAATTATTTATAATAAAAAAAAAATTAAATATATATTATTATTAACAAAAAATATATATACCTATATTTTTTGTTAAATATTTTTAATGTTTTTATGACGTAAAATGATGGCACTTTTACAACATCAAAAAAAAAAAAAAATACAACTTTTTTTGTTATTATTTTTTTTTATTATTTAAACGTCATATTTTGAAATACAAGTTGCAACCACAATGAAATAAAAAAATTAAAATAAATTTATGTATATAAAATAAGAAAAATAAAGGGATGAATTTGCACGCGCGGCTTACTGAGAAATAACAAGGAAGTTTAACGAAATACGTAATGAAGACCTTAAGGCGCCGCGTCTCAACAATAATTACAGGGAGGGCCAATTTTTTTACAGCCATCAAATGTCTTAAATGTTGAACGTTATGATGGTTGTAGTTGAGTTTAAGTATTTTTTGACTCGACAATTGCAATTGAGATGTTTAATATTTTTAAATAAAAAAATAAACTAAAATACCAATAATAATATCTCAGTAGCTTATTCATAATAATCCTTTCAATTCACACTGATATTTTAAAAAAAAAAAAAAAAAAATATATGTATAAATTATTTCAACACTTTTAAACAATAAAAAAATTTATTTAATTTTTTTTTTATTACATATTATTGATATAAAAAAAATTTTAAAAATTAAAATAAATCAGTAAATTCTGAATAAAATAATATAAAAAAAATATAAAAGTAAAAATTTGTAAAATATTATAAATAAAAATCACAAAACCATAACGAAAAACAATAAAATAAAATTCATCGGTCAAATTTTATTATCTTAAAGTAGAATATATATTATTTTTATGTTTTTTTTTTTTTTTTTTTTTTATATTTTTTTTTATTATTTTTCTTAAACTTCTCAGTGTGTAGTGAATAAAAATATATATAAAAACCTTGAGAGGTCTGCATTTTGCGATGCGGTATGTAACAAATTTTACGAGCACAAAACCGATGCGAATCTTGAAATAACCATCAAGACTTTTAATACATTTATATATATCTGTATTTTGTGTCTCAATCACCCAGCAATTTGCCAACTGATGAAATATATTTTACGACATTATTATTATCACACCGATATAATAATTTGTTGTTGTTGAAATATAAGTATCCTGTAAAAATCCAGTTCAACCTGTAGGCAAATTTTCTTTTTCCAAAAAATAAAATAATAATTATTATTTTCTTTATATAAATATATAAATATTTATTGAATGTTCAGTATAAAATATGATGTTAAAAATTATGGGAGGTATAGCTAAGAAAATATGAATACAAGTAATATCAATTCAAACATGTTATTCACTTGAAAAACCATATGGATTATTATAGTCATGTAGGTGTGAATAAAAAAATAATATTATAAATAATAAATAAATGATCAAAGATTAAGATACAGTCGATTTACTGTATTGAATTGCGGTGTAAGATGAAAGCAAGATGTTGTTGATGGTGGTGGTGGTGAACAAATGTTATACAACACCTTGTTAGACATTGTTCAGAATTTATTTATATTTTATATATTTTATATTGTAATCTAATAAATTGTGGCACCCCCTTGAGGTAACATCAATTTGTTACAAGCAACCTTTTTTTCATTCAATATTTAACAACATCACAACTACAATCATCAACTAATCACAAATCAAACTACAAATATAATTTAATATTTTAATAACAATTGAAGTTTTTTTTAAAATATAAATTGATGAGTTATTTATTAATTTTTTAAAAATAAAGTTTATTTTTATATCGAAATATTATTAAAGTTTGTCAATTGAATTATTGTTTGAAATATTTATTTTTTATTTTTTTTTGAATAAATTATATATGTTTAAATAATTTTGTTAAATTAAATGAGTAATATCATCATTATCTGATAATTATCATACGTTAAAGAAATATTTTTTATATGAAAAAATAAAAATAAAATTATAATGGATATAAAAAATTAAACTATATTGAACAAAATTACCAAGCACAGTCAATATATAATTGGTCAAATAAGATGTTTTATTTACGCCTTTTTTTCCACCGTTACTGTCGATTATTGTATATTTTTAACCAATCATTTTTAATTTTTTATTTTTAATATCGATGACGATCGACACGCTCGATATTATTAAAATGAATAAACTCATATATGTGTGTGGTCATAATATAAAAACACTTGTTTAACTCTCTCTTTATATATTTTTTTTTCAAATTTATATTTAACCATTTATTATGAAAATATATTCATTATTTTTTTTATTCATTTTTATTGATACATTCTGTCTGTGTGATTAACAAATTTTATTGATTACATACATGCAATCATATTTTTATTTTTTTATAAAAAAAAAAAAAACGTATAATAACTGTATACATGCGAAAATTCGATTTTGCAAATTAAATGATATATTTATTTTGAAAAAAAAAAAAAAAATCATGGCATTGATTGACGAATAAATTATACATATTTATAAAAAAACATTTTAAAATCAGACAAACAAAATTAAATTTTTATACATAAAAAAATCAAAATTGAAAAAAAAAAAATCTCAATAATAAAATAAAACAAGAGTTTAGATAATACACTAAATTAAATTCTTTTCATCTTAAATATATATCTACCCCAGTCGAAATTTTTAAAGAAAACCAAGTTTTCTATGTTCTGCAATCGTCCTTATTTGTCCAACTAGCAGACCTATGCAGAACGCGTCTCTTTTAATTATACTTCTTTCTTAAAAGGACGATCGTTCTTCTCAGGTCTTCTAAAATATAAGAACGATCCTCTTTATAGAAAGCAGATCGCCTTTACGTTAGAAAGACGATCGTTCTGCTGACTTCTTATTACGTTCGCTTTCAAAGACGTCATTGATCTAATTAAACTAATTAAACATTATTTATTAATAAAAAAAATAAAAAAAATAATTAATTAATTCCAATAGATTATTTATTATTATTGCTACTCTTACCCCGTTTTAAATAATTTTACCTATACTTGATTAAACGAAAATTATAACTATTTATTTTTTGGTTTCGAGCGGGATTTGAACACGGGACCTTTCGATTACTAAACCTATGACTTTCACGCGAGACCGTTTTAGCGAACTAAAGATAGTAAAAAATTTATTTAATTTAAAGTTACAAGACAATTCATACCTCTGCAATTTATAAACGATGATTACTTGTAAAATAATTATTTGATTATTTTTCTAATTAAATAAGTGTGCATTCATAAGTGTTAATAATGCACTTTGAATTATTATTTAATAATTTTTGAGTAAATAAATGGCTAAAAAAAAAAATGTAATTACAAAAAAGGCAAGTGATTGCATAGATAATTTTTCAAACAATTATTTAACCGAATGCATTAAAAAATATAGATTAATAATTTTTAAGAATATAATTGGTTAAGAAAAAGGATGCATTTGCAAAAAAGAAAAGTACTTGTAAAATAATTGTTTTAAAAATTATTTAATTGAATAAATTTATTTATATTGTAAATTGGGTATTGAAAATGCATTTAAAAATATAAATTAATAATTTTTAAGAGAACAGCTGGCTAAAAAAAAAGGATGCATTTGCAAAAAAGACGAGGACTTGTAGAATAATTATTTATAAAATTATATAATCGTTTGCATCAGTCTCTCTAGCCAATAGACATTTAAAAATGCATTTAAAATAATTAATTGATAATTTTTAAATGAACAAGTGGCTAAAGAAAAAGATGTAATTGCAAAAAAGACAAGTACTCGTAGAATAATTGTTTAAAAAATTATTTATGCAATTACATCTGTCTTCTTAGCCTTTGGACATTTGAAAATGCATTTAAAATTAACAATTAATGATTTTTAAGAATACAATTGGCTACGAAAAAAGATGTATTTGCAAAAAAGACAAGTACTTCCAAAATAATTGTTTTAAAAATTATTTAATTGAATAAATTGAGTATTAAAAATGCTTTTAAAAATACAAATTAATAATTTTTAAGAGAACAACTGGCTAAGAAGAAGGATGCATTTGCAAAAAAGACAAGTACTTGTAGAATAATTGTTTTAAAAATTATTTAAATAAATAAATTTATTTTTATTGAAAATTGGGTATTGAATATGAATTTAAAAATATAAATTAATAATTTTTAAGAGAACAACTGGCTAAGAAGAAGGATGCATTTGCAAAAAAGACAAGTACTTGTAGAATAATTGTTTTAAAAATTATTTAAATAAATAAATTTATTTTTATTGAAAATTGGGTATTGAATATGAATTTAAAAATATAAATTAATAATTTTTAAGAGAACAACTGGCTAAGAAGAAGGATGCATTTGCAAAAAAGACAAGTATTTGTAGAATAATTGTTTTAAATCTATTTTATTGCAATTACATTTGTCCATATAACTAACAGACATGTAAAAATGCATATTAAATTATTAATTTTTTATTTTCTAATGAACAATATAGACTGAATGAAAAAAAGACAATTATTTATGTAATTACTTGTCTTTTTTGCAATTACATCTTTTTCTTTAGCCACTTGTTCACTTAAAAATTATTAATTTATATTTTTAAATGCATTTTTAAATGTCTATTGGCTAGAGAGACTGATGCAATTGATTATATAATTTTTTAAATAATTATTTTACAAGTACTCGTCTTTCTTGCAAATGCATCCTTTTTCTTAGCAGGCTGTTCTCTTAAAAATTAATAATTTGTATTCTTAAATACATTTTCAATACCCAATTTTCAATAAAAATAAATTTATTTGATTAAATAATTTTTAAAACAATTATTCTACAAGTACTTGTCTTTTTTGCAAATGCATCCTTCTTCTTAGCCAGTTTTTCTGTTAAAAATCATTAATTTGTATTTTTAAATGCATTTTTAATATTCAATTTACAATATAAATAAATTTATTTATTTAAATAATTTTTAAAACAATTACTTTACAAGTACTTATCTTTTTTGCAAATACATCTTTTTTCGTAGCCAATTGTATTCTTAAAAATCAGTAATTGTTAATTTTAAATGCATTTTCAAATGTCCAAAGGCTAAGAAGACAGATGCAATTGCATAAATAATTTTTTAAACAATTATTTTGCAAGTACTCGTCTTTTTTGCAAATGCATCCTTTTTCTTAGCCAGTTGTTCTCTTAAAAATTATTAATTTGTATTCTTAAATGCATTTTTAATACCCAATTTTCAATAAAAATAAACTTATTTAATTAAATAATTTTTAAAACAATTACTTTACAAGTACTTGTCTTTTTTGCAAATACATCCTTTTCTTGTTTACATAAAAATTATTAATTAATTATTTTAAATGCATTTTTCAATGTCTATTGGCTAGAGAGACTGATGCAATTGTTGACATAATTATTTAAAGAGTAGTTGCACCAGTAATTGTTTTTTTTTATTAACTAAAATTCTAACGGGTTAAAATTTTTAAAGTTATATTTTGAAAGAAATTTAAAAATAAAAAGACTGAGAAGAACGATTGTCTTTCAATAAAACTGCAAAGAACGATCGTTCTTAAAAGAAGAACTGACAAGAACTAAAGAAAATTTGACGAAAAGACAGTCGGCTATCCTCCAGGACGCGCAAAGACGATCGTTCTTGAAATAAAGACAATTAAAGAAAATCAAGAACGATTGTCTTTATTTTAGGTCTCAACAGAACTCAAAGAACTCAGCAGAACTAAAAAATTTCAACTGGGGTATATATAATATTTATTTTTCAAATTCAAATTCAAAAAAAATTAAAAAATTGACGTTTTTTTTTATTCTTTTGTGGTCAGATTATTTTTTTTATTAATAAGACAATAATAAATATATACTGATATATAATTAAATATCTTGTAATTTAAACAATATATATCTCATGATAATAAAATAATAATTATATGTTAAATTCCATGACGCGTCAAAGCAAAAAGGGTGGTCTTGTGGGGATATCATGAGGATGTTATACTGAGCCATGTGGCAGTTTCATGTCATATATATATATATATAGGGTTGAATACCACTCGATGTTATATCATCCCTCTGACAAAACAACCCTATGTATTTCCCTACTATTTCTATTTCACTTTCTCTCTTGAAGCTGATGGTTGTACCACCACCAGAAGCAGCAGCAATGCGTCGAGGCGCGCGTGAATCAGTGCCCAAGGTGATAATAAATCTCTTTCCCGATGGAATCCCAAAATACATTCATATAACATTGTCACACTGCAGTGCTTTATATATATATATATAGCAACTATCTTTGTCATATACAACTAAACCACATTTACACCCCTCTGCACCTTCAATTTGATTCCCCTTTTACTGGTGCGTTTCAACAACATCCCCAAAAGCATCATAAAACCTGGCGAACAAGTGTTATGGTATGGCTTATAAGTGAATGCCTGCCGCCACTAATCGGAAAATACGAGCGCGATTGTCGCTGTTGAGGGTCCACAGAATGTTCACTTTATTTTTATATTTATTATTATCATTTTTTTTTTTTTTTTTTTTTTCAAATTTCTCTTCATTCCCCCAAAAGTAAAAAAAAAAAATTCACAATTTTTATGGTCAAATTTGTAACTTTAAATTGAAGTCAAACCCTCGTGACATTAAATTTTATACATTCATTTTTTTTTTTATTTTTTAAATTTTTTTTCTGTTTGTGGTTCATGAAATTTAATGAAAATAGTTTTTTATATAAAAAAAAAAAATTCTATTTTATATTTTTTTATTAATTGTATATTATATAAAACTCAATTTATATTTTCTTTGATGAATTTAATTGGATTTATTTATTTATTTATTTGATATATATATTTAATAAGATTTATAAAGTTATATATTTTTGGGGATCATATAGTGTTGTTTGATATGTGCATGTGCGTATTTAGGTTTACCAGAAATAGAGGAAAATTATCAAAAAAAAAAAAATATATATATATATGTATGGAGAGAAAGAGAGAGTGAGTATAATGTTGAAGGTTTTGGGCTTAGCACCCTCGTATTCCAAGTACCACGTAAGCTCGTTGGGGGTGATTTGCTAAGCTCGCTAACAAATAGATGTTTTCAACCCTCATTCGGTTACTCTCTGATGCCAGTAGAAAAATAAAAAAAATAAATAAATAAATAAATGAAAAAAAAAGTTGTGATGTTGTGGATATGTTTAGTCTCTCTGTGCAAATATCTTTTATCTTAGTTTGTATCCATCTCTTTTTTACTCATTTTTTTTTTTTTTTTTTTCTTAACGAAATTTATATCTATTGTCTTGTTTTACACGGGGTGAAATCAAAGCTCATGTATATATTTATGTATATATATATATATATATTGTAAAACAAATTACACGCGGATCATGATCACAAGCTCTTTGACTCTCAATTCGACATACTCGACGTTGCCCATTAACATGGATCTACACTGATCGTTTCGAAGGATTTACCTAATAGAACTTGCTAAATTGACGATATTTTTATTTTATATTTATTTTATTATTACTAAACAATAGCCAATTGTTTATTTAATTATTATTTAAATAAATAAATAATATATTTATTATAAAATATAAATTAATTTTAATATAAATGTCATAATTTTATAAAATTAATTTATTAACTTTTTAATTTTTCAATAAACTCAATTTTTTATTATTTTAATTTAACTGTTTTATGATTTATTGAAAAATAAATTATCAAACTTTTTAATTCAATCTTGAAAATAAAATTTTTTTATATATAATTATTAATATTTTTTTATTATTTTTTTTAATAAAATGTTATTTTTTCTTAAATGCGCACACGATCATGTACATATACACGTTATATTGTGGGTCTCTAACCTCTGTCTATATTTACGGTCGTTGTGCCAATTATCAACACGCAATATGACTCTATTATACTGTTGAGCACGCATGAATTTTAAACTTACTAATCGATAAACTCATTTATCAAAAAAAAAAAAAAAAAAAAAAAATGAACAAATGAAAAAAAAAAAGAAGGAAATAAATGTCTTGAGGCAATTTTTATCAAAGTGGAAATTTTTAAGACAATTTTTTGTGGATCGTTTTAATTTTTATAAATAAATAAATTTAAAAAAAAAAATATTATGAAATACATAAATGACGAATGATTTTTTTTTTTTTTTTTAAATATATGATAATTAATATACGAGATCAGTAATTAGATACGACACGAACTGACTTTGGTAATTAGCAATCGAATTAATTAGACTATTATCTCGAATGCGGTCACAAAGAGTGACATATTAATGACTACAAAGTCCATGCTTAATTATTTTTTCATCATTCAATATATTTAAAATTATAAATTATTATAAGAAATAAAAAAAAAGGTAATAATTATTATATATATTTTTTTTATGATAAATTTTAATGTATATATTTGCCAGACAAGATAAAAATAAAAAAAAAATTGTTGAGTCTATGGTCAAAGATTTATTTGATTTTTTTATTCTTTTAATAATTAAATTTAATTATTTTTTTTTTTTACTTGTTAACATAAAAATATTAATTAATTTGATGATAATATTTTCATTGTTATTTAAATTTAAATTTAAAATATTTAAATTTTTGTTAAAAATATATTTATATTATTTATAAATTTATAACTAGGACTTCACCCAAGACTAAATATGCCAAGACTGGGCCCAGTCTTGTTTTGGTCTTGTCTTGGTTTTAAAAACATTAGTCTTGTCTTTGTCTTGGCTTGGTTTTCATAGTTGTTTACACGATTAAAACATGAAACCATTATATTTGAACTTGAAAAAATTATTATAGGCCAAAATGCCTTATTTCCACAAAACTGACTCTGGCTTGGATGTCAACGTTCGCGTTAAAGTCCAACAAAATCTTGAAATGAATAGAAGTAATTTATTTAATGCTTGGAAACAACGTCTTTCATTGTTGTTAACTAAATTCAATCATAATCTTTTAATATTTTAACCGACAAAAATTTATTTTAACGGAAATGTCTCATTTTCAAAAAGACGACTTTAAGTCGGAGGTAGAAGTTATCTTCAAAGTCCAATAAAATTTATAAATCTTCAAAAATAATTTATTTATTGGTTGGAAACAACGTCTTCCATCGTTGTTAACTAAATTCAATCAAAATCTTTTAATATTTCAACGGAGAAAAATTTATTTTAACTAAAATGCCTTATTTTTAAAAAGTTGACTCTAAGTTGGAGGTAGAAGTTATCTTCAAAGTCCAATAAAATTCCAAAATGAATAGAAATAATTTATTTAATGGTTTGAAACAACGTCTTCCATTGTTGTTAACACAATTCAATCATAATATTTCAATATTTTAACGGAGAAAAATTTATTTTGACGAAAACGTCTTATTTTCACAAAGATGACACTAAGTCGGAGGTAGAAGTTATCTTCAAGGTCCAATAAAATTTGGAAATAATTTTTTTTTATAATTTTAAACAACGTCTTCTATTGTTGTTGGCTTAATTCAATCATAATATTTCAATATTTTAACCGAGAAATATTTATTTTGACCAAAATGCGTTATTTTCAAAAACATGACTCTATGTCGGAGGTAAAAGTCGGCGTCGAAGTCCACTAAAATTTTAAAATGAATAGAAATAATCAATTTAATGATTGTAAACAACGTCTTCCATTGTTGTTAACTGAATTCAATCATAATCTCTTCAAATTTTAATATAGAAAAATTTATTTTAACGGAAATGTCTTATTTTCACCAAGATGACTCTAAGTCGGAGGTAAAAGTCGGCGTCGAAGTCCACTAAAATTTTAAAATGAATAGAAATGATTCATTTTATGATGTATAACAACGTCTTTCATTGTTGCTAACACAATCCAATCATATTTCGATGAAATTATTGCCCAGAAAAATTTATTTATTAAGACAAGACCAAGACAAGACCAAGCGTAGTCTTGGTATAGAGTGAAGCTCTATTTATAACACATAAATTAAATATAATAAAAATTGTGAAAATAAAAAATAATATTCACAACCCTCAAGAGAAGATGAAATTTTTTTTTTTCTTTTTTTTTTTTCAGCTTGTAGATATTCAACTTGTGAAAATCCCAACATATTGCAAGCAATAAGGGGACACATATATACTCTTGACAGGACACAAGTTTTATTTATTTTTTTTTTCATGGTGGTTTTCCTCATAAATAAAAATAACCATCTCTGGACCAACCCACCTTCCTTCATGCAATATAATTTTATTTTTTTTCCCGACATTTTTTTTTCCTACTTTTCATTTATTTTATTTTTTTATTATTCCATTTTTTTTTTTGTCATCATAATGCAGTATATTTTTTTTAATAAAAAATAACAAAATACTATCGCACATTAAAATTATAAATTAAAATATTATTAAAAAATTTTTTTTTACCAATTTATAATATAAAAAAAATAATTGATATAAAATGATAATTTTTATTTATTTAAATATACAAAAATTGATAAAATAAAAATGATAAATTATATACAGTTTATGTAAATATAAAAATACAGGGACAATAAAATATATAATAAAATAAATATATAAATTGAAGATTAAAATCAAGGTAAATTTATGTATTTTATAATAATGTAATGCTGTTTATGTGTATCATATCCTTGTATAGAGAAATCTAATACACAAACCAAGTTGATCTCACATATGAAAGCTGCATATGTCTAGGAACGATAACTCGCCCTGGTCCATGAGGGTTGAATAAGCGCATATATATATACAGTAGATGAAACTTAACAGGGTGTGGGAGGGTTATTATGGGACCCTTGGGACTTTGCCCGCGGGCTACGCATTGAATCGACTGACTCTCTATATATTTTATACACAACTTTATACAAAATAAAATACTTGGACTTGTATATTCACATATAAACCCCAAAAACAATATAGTTATGCAACTTGTGTATACAAATCTCAGTGTAACATCCCCCAAATATTGCTCCTTTTTTTACCCTATGAATACTTTTTTTTTTGTCCCTTTTTTTTCTTCCTCTTTCCCTAGATTTTGTGTAAAGGTTTACATTTCGTTTCGGGTTATTGCTAACGTTTACTTTGAAGTTTGTGATGCTTTGCGTACAAAAAAATATCAAAAGTTATAGATATATATTTATATATATTTGAAATAAAATGAAAAAAAAAAAAAAAAAAACGGATGTTAAAGTGGAGAATAACACCTCTAGGGAATTGACCTCTACTCTGGTCAGTTCAACCAAAAAAAAAAAAAAAAAAAAAAAAAAAGGTCTAGGGAATTTGCTAACTTTGCGAAAATATGTTTGGGATTTGTCCCACCACATGATATCTCGAGGGTAAAAAAAAAAAATCAAATAAAGAAAATTGAACCAGAAAATTGAACGCACATTTAAAATATATGAAAAAAAAAAATACAACTAAAATGTTTACACTTGAATATAGAAAAAAAAAAAAAAAATGAAATAATAAATAAAGTTTTGATGAGTATATTAAAAAAAAATTGAGTATAAAGTTTGTCACTTTTGAAAGTAAATTTTATTATTTTGTTTTTTTTTTTTTTTTTCGTTTTACGTCCCTCTGAGTTTGAGTTAAAATAAAAGAGAGATGAATGTATATATAGGGTGCAGTTTGTGACAGCTAAAAGTAAACCAATTTCGTGGCTTGTTTAAAGCCCTGATAGTTAGGGAGCCCATCGTGCTTTTACTTACCTCATTGCATAAGTCGTGGAAATAGGCCCGATCGATTGGTATTGATGCCCTGAACACGAAAATAACAATGGCCGACCATTTGGGTGGAAAGACAAGTGGCGGCCAGCGGTCAAAGTGGGTGTATGAGGTAAGTAAACTTACCTCATTGCATCACTCGTGGAAATAGGTCCAATCGCTTGGTATTGATGCCCTGAATATGAAAATAACAATGGCCGACCATTTGGGTGGAAAGACAAGCGGCGGCCAGCGGTCAAAGTGGGTGTATGAGGTATGAAAATTTACCTCATTGCATAAGTCGTGGAAATAGGCCCGATCGATTGGTATTGATGCCCTGAACACGAAAATAACAATGGCCGACCATTTGGGTGGAAAGACAAGTGGCGGCCAGCGGTCAAAGTGGGTGTATGAGGTAAGTAAACTTACCTCATTGCATCACTCGTGGAAATAGGTCCAATCGCTTGGTATTGATGCCCTGAATATGAAAATAACAATGGCCGACCATTTGGGTGGAAAGACAAGCGGCGGCCAGCGGTCAAACTGAACTTACCTCATCGCATTAAAGTGGAAATAGGTCCAATCGATTGGTATTGATGCCCTGAATATAAAAATAACTATGGCCGACCATTTAGGTGGAAAGAAAAGTGGTGGCTGACGGTCAAAGTGGGCGGCCAACGGTCAAACTGAACTTACCTCATCGCATCACGATTTGAAATAGGTCCAATCGATTGATATTGATGCCCTGAATATAAAAATAATAATGGCCGACCATTTAGGTGGAAAATTTTTGATGGCCGACCAAAAAACTTCAAAATTTGAAAAAAAAAAAAGTTTTTTGGTCGGCCATCAAAAATTTTCCACCTAAATGGTCGGCCATTATTATTTTTATATTCAGGGCATCAATATCAATCGATTGGACCTATTTCAAATCGTGATGCGATGAGGTAAGTTCAGTTTGACCGTTGGCCGCCCACTTTGACCGTCAGCCACCACTTTTCTTTCCACCTAAATGGTCGGCCATAGTTATTTTTATATTCAGGGCATCAATACCAATCGATTGGACCTATTTCCACTTTAATGCGATGAGGTAAGTTCAGTTTGACCGCTGGCCGCCGCTTGTCTTTCCACCCAAATGGTCGGCCATTGTTATTTTCATATTCAGGGCATCAATACCAAGCGATTGGACCTATTTCCACGAGTGATGCAATGAGGTAAGTTTACTTACCTCATACACCCACTTTGACCGCTGGCCGCCACTTGTCTTTCCACCCAAATGGTCGGCCATTGTTATTTTCGTGTTCAGGGCATCAATACCAATCGATCGGGCCTATTTCCACGACTTATGCAATGAGGTAAATTTTCATACCTCATACACCCACTTTGACCGCTGGCCGCCACTTGTCTTTCCACCCAAATGGTCGGCCATTGTTATTTTCGTGTTCAGGGCATCAATACCAATCGATCGGGCCTATTTCCACGACTTATGCAATGAGGTAAATTTTCATACCTCATACACCCACTTTGACCGCTGGCCGCCACTTGTCTTTCCACCCAAATGGTCGGCCATTGTTATTTTCGTGTTCAGGGCATCAATACCAATCGATCGGGCCTATTTCCACGACTTATGCAATGAGGTAAGTAAAAGCACGATGGGCTCCCTAACTATGAGTCCGTCTATACGTTTGTACATGTCCCCTGAGTTATTTCGCATAGGTAACGCGCCGTGAAATTACGGTGATATGCGAATCAATGGAATCCCACGAGGTGGGGTAGTATTAAAAATATTAGGGGATGAAAAAAAAAATTAATTTTATGACAAAATTATCATATCTTATTTCTTTTTTAAATTTACAATTTTATATTTTCATCAATTTCTTGATTGTCTTTCAAAATTTTGATTATTATCAATTTTTTATTTTCAATGTGTTTAAATTGATGATATATTTCCGGTTAATTGACAATTGGGTGATAATGACAGCTGTAAATTTATAGGTATATATATAAATTTTTTTTCCCAAGAAGGGGGATGAAACATCAGACAATAATTCTCAATAATTTCATCGAGTAAATGATTTGACTGGTAATTATCAAATAAAATAAAATAAAAAAAAAAAAAATGAAAGTCAAGTGAGGTGACTTTGAGACTTGGTTTTGTTTCATCAACAATAGCCACTTTTGAACACACATTTCACACACTTTTTATAACATATATTTATTTATACACTTATGATTAACCGGAAGTTGTGGATAATGTGTTTGATCGAGGGCACGATGGAGACAGACCCGAGGATCATCATGACTGTCTCGAGAAAAGTATCCAATATCCGTTTCAATATACTTTTTATTTCATGTGTGTGTATAGATATATATCTCATCAGTCATCATATCAAAATAAATATATATATATATATTGCTGCATGCATTTTGTATATAAAATTCAAACACTCATCTATACCAATCAAAAAATAAAAATAAATAAATAAAAGGTAAATAAACTCGTGTGATGATGAAAAAATATAATGACATTTGAAAAAAAAAATTTATTATTATATCATCGACATAATAAAAAAACTCAATTATTATTTTTTGACAATTTCCGTTTTGATATATATTTAATAATAAAAAAAATATTAATTTTTTTTTTGATTATATAATTAATGCTTATTATTTATAATAAAAACAAAAATTAATTAAGGATATTAAGGTTATTCAGATGTTAAAATAAATATGATGCTAATTTTTAACAATGTTTTTTCAAAATTAATTATAAAATTTTTTTTTTAATTCTACTAAATCGCATTAGTATGTTTTTTTTACATAACATAGGCAAATAATACTATGTGCTATAATAGTAATATAATTTATCAACACACTTAGCTAGTTAGCTAGTGGTTGAGTAGGTAAACGGATTGGATATCGGTTTAGTCAGTCTGTTCTGTAGCTCAAATACATGAAAGGACTGTTTGCAAATTTTCTAAATTTGAAAATTCTCCAATACTTGTTAATATAAGAATTGTAAGATTATAAAAGGTTATATTTTTAATATTTGTTTTCAAGCAAATACCTCTTGGCATCGAACAAGTAAAGGAATCCTTTGCTTATTCAATGCCGAGAATTATTAGCTTGAAATCACCTTGTTGAAAAAATTTTTTTTTTTTTTATCATATATTCAATCTTTGAAAATTTAAATATATTTTCAAATAAATATATATATATTTTTACGATAAAATTAAATTGAAAAATATTAATTCTATAAGTAAATTTAAATAAATTTTAAATATTTTATTAAATAAATATACAAGTTTATACTCAATAAAGTACTTTGGATGAAATTCAAAAATTTTAATGTTATAAAAAATATAAAAATAAAAATAATAATAATGGAAATGTGACAGTGAAAAATAGATTATATATAAATGTATATTTATTTATTTATTTTTAAAATTTATTTTTATGATAACGATAGAAAAATAGGGTTGAATATTCAGTGAATATATTTTTTATTTGATATTGCATCTTAAAAATTTTCTATTTATTTATTTTATTTTTTTTTTTTTATCAAGAAAATATACCTTTTTTTATATTTTAAAATTTATTATCAAAATATTTTTTGTATGTAAAATAAATTTGTACACATGCTTGCATTCAATGTCCCGGTCGTATCTCAGTTTTGCTAGACATTTTAATGAAAAATCATAACGTGATTTTTGCGTGTATGTATATATACAGATATGTTTATCCGTTGGGAACTAAATTCGATATATTTCAAACGAATGAGATTTTAGACTGAAATAAATAAGAAAATATATGGAAAGAGTTGAAAATGAATTTTTATATTTTTATATTTATTTCAACTTGAAAAAATAAAATATTAAAACAACAAAATAAAAATGAAAATTTCTCTATTTTTTTTTTTTTTTTACTCAGTTAAATTTAACAAGTAGTAGAACCTTTGGCATTCACTTGGGAATTTATAATAAAGTTTGTTGAAAATTTAAATTTTTATATTTTATTTATTCTCATTACTTTAGTTTTTTTTTTTTTTTAATTTTATTTTAACACGTTATCAAATAAATTAATTGGTTGAATATTATTAGGAACAAATTTTCATTTAAATAGACTTTATTATGTATATTTTTTTTTTTTTTTTTTACTTTATTTTATTGAGAGTTTGTAAATTTATATTAAATAAGTAATTAGAAATTTTTTTTTTTATCGATAATTACTGGCTTGTATTGTCCCCTCGAAAATTAACGATAAATTTTCATTCGATATCTGGAGACAAGTCTTTAAATTTATTATATTTTTTTTTTTTATATTTATCTCAGTTAAAATAGGGGTGTCTTGTAAAACAGAAAAAAAAATAAAATAAAATCTTATCGAAATTTAACTTGAAAGAAAAAAAAATGAGCTTATCATTAAACAAGCTCATAAAAAATTGATAATAAATGATTTGATTTAAATATATTCTGTCAATTTTAATAAGTCATTTGAACTTTGTGATTGTAGCAAAAATAATATTTAATTTATTTACAGATGACCTTGGTTAATTAATTATTCTTACATATTATAAAATTAATTTCAATGATTATTAGTAAATATATAAATAATTTAATGTTTATTCTTTTAATTTAATTATACAAATTTTGTTTTTTGTTACAGCTATTGTTGCAAATGGCACAAACTACAATCAAAAATTTCAACAAAATTAATTGCAGTAAGGGTAAGTTTATAAATTTTTATTATTTAAAAATTAAATTTAAAAAAAACTTGCAATTTTAATTGACATAATATTAAAATTTTATTTAAATTTATTTTTATTTTTTTTATTTTTTTTTATAAATTTTCATTATAAATTTATTTTTTTATTTTTTTGTCCGACGAAAAAATTCTTGGGGGTATATTCTTATCGCGTATGATAATCCAGTATGTCCCTCAGGGAAAACTAAAACAACCCTAGAATGGGCGTGTGCCTACCCACCACAGTACCACACCATGGATTAGGGAACATATTTCGTAATCCACGCGAGATACGGTCTTTTTATATACAATATACCTTTCTCACTTTTCTATTTTCATATTTATACTGTTTTATTCTATCTGTATCATATAGAACAACAGCAACAACCCCCAACTAAATATATCAAAAAATAAAAATATAAAATTAAAAAACAAAATAAAAAAAAAAAAAAAAACCAACATCAACATGGTGAATGGTAGTTTGTTGCACTTCTATTTAATACCCACATCAAATTATTATCCCCAATCTTTTTCATCTGTATCTCAATGACACATCGCTTCGCACGGGACTTATATTTTAATGGACTCGCGTTTCATCCAAAATTTATTACACATAATCTATCCACGATAACCAGTACGCTACCAGAATATATTTTTTTTTTATTTTTTTTTTTATCTAAATTTCTCATAGTTTTATTTTTTAATATTTTAATAATTTTTTAATTCAAAAAATAAATAAAATTAATTGATAATTTAAATCAATGAAAAAATATATAATAAAAATTATTTCAATCTTTTGTAGATATATATTCTATTAGAAAGTGAAATACAGTTTGTAATAGTAAAAGATTGGATTTAAAAGTAAAAAAAAAGTAAAATAATAAAATAAAGTAAAAGTAACAATGGAAAAAAGCAAGTTTATACTATGAATGTGTACAACACTGTGTTAGTTGTATAATAGAATGAGAAAAGTAAAAAAGTAAAAAAGTAAAAAATAATAAAGTAAAGGGGGTTGGTTATACGACCCCCTTGAGTATCCTAACACTAACTGGCTCGCGACACTTTCATCATGAACCTCAAACCCCTTTTATATGCTTTTATATAATTTTACCTTAATTTATGTTTCATCTGAGAGCTAAGTAATTTCAAAATGTTCATAAACATTCTTGACTTATTTTATTTTATATATATATTATATTACCATCGGGAACAACTATTCTTCATTTTCATTTATAATATTTTCATTTTTTTTTTATCAAATATTATATCGTCTTCAAATATCCTTATCATAAAAAAAATATATAATAATTTATATACAAATATATATTTATATTTTTTAATTTTAATTTAAAAATTACAAAAACTACATGTTGCAAGGTGTTTTAATGATAAAGATAATAAATTGTGTCACCGTAACTAAATTTAAATGCATCTCTCATTTGATTAATTACACTAAAATAAAAAAAAAAAAAAGAAGCCCTGTTTATTTGATGTTAAACATGTTTATTATATATATATACTTATCTTTTGTCTCTTTGAAGAATAAAAAGATTAAGATTCGCATATAGAAAAATCGTTGTCAGCCTCCGTGTTCAATGTATAAAATAAATTTAAAAATATAAAAATGAAAAATTAAATGCCTCTGGCAGTTCTCGTGCCAGTGCTTCAACTAATTAAAAGGCGGCAAACTTAAGTTCAAAAATAGGAGTGCCTTGTAAAACTTAATAAAACTCATACCCCCCTTTGAAATTTTGCCTGAAGGTAACGAGTTTAAATCTGTTTCAGACCAGTCACTGTGTCTTTATAGTTGCTCCCTTGTGGAACATTTTCTTAGCTCCCAAGAATACTACTACTACCAACCTTTAACCCTTTTTTTATTTTCATTCTTCATAAACTTGAACTATTTTTTTTATTTTATCCGCATATAACCCCTTTTTTTTATATATATATTTTTAATACCCTGGTTTGGCACTTTATTACAAGTCTAATCTGTCTTATATATAGATATATAGACAAGTTAACCTTAAACTTAAATATTTAAAGTCATTTTAATTTCTTAAAATATATATTTTGTTTTAAACTGATGTATATTATATAACTTAATTGTTGAAGAACCTTTTTATTATATTTTACATTAAATTATATCATTAAATTATTTTGTAATTTTTTATTCATCAATTTTTTTGATAAAATATTTTTTATAGAAACAACAATCAAGTATATAATAATTTTTTTTTGTATTTAATTTTTATTGTTATTAATTTTTTATGGTTTATACTCAACACCTGCAAAATATTATGATAAAAAAATTTAGTTTATAAAAATACAAAAATTAAATTTGGGTAGCTAAGAATACAAAACATGTGGTGAATGAAAGACTGTATATGTTTTTTTTTTTTTTAAGGGTCTTTAACGATATATAGATTTTGAAGAATTGTAATTTTATATATTTAATATTAAATACGATAACATAAAAAAAAATTGCCAAGTTAATATATTACCCAAAATTATATAGGTGATATTTTTAAACGAGACATTATGAACGCTACTTTTGACCAGATGGGTCTGTTTATGGTGGCAGTGTTGAGATACAAATTAAAATAATAATAATTAAAGAGCCAATTTATTCAGTTAAATACTATAAATTTTTATTGTCAATTATTTTTATAATAGATATATTATATTGGCATTGATTGATGACTTTATCAATTTAAAATTTCAAGTGTTTTTCATCGAATCGAAATAATGATTTGTAAAATAATTTAAAATTATATTTTTAAATTTATTTTTTGATATCATATTAATTAAATTATCATGTGCATAAAAGTTTTGAATATATTAGATAAAGTTGTAAAATACATAGGTGCATGTGTCATGTAAAATGTACAACTTCAAAAATTATATATAATAAAATTTAATACACAAATATTCACATTGTCCTACCAAGTTTGTTAAAGTATAATCCAGTGTATCTCCCTGGGGCAGCGTTTCTATGTTATATAAAATCAGTAAGCTTTAGTAAATTTCGTTTAAACAATCCAGTAAACAATTTTCCGGCCTGTGAACGGAAAACTAACGATACCCAAGTGACACATACTGTATTGTAAAGCGTCACCATCAAACTTCCATAGGCTAAAAATAAACATCTTCAAACTCAATGATAAAATATTTAAATAATCTTGTTAATTTATAAATATATATATTTTAAATTAATTTTCTATTTTAATTTAAAATAAATAAATTTTATTTTCATATTATTTTTGATAGACATTAAATTTTCATTTGTAAAATTATTATTTTTCTTTTTCGTCAATTTTCATCAATCATTGGGAAAAATTTTGAAACTATATTTTACACAAAAAAAATAAATGTCATTATTTAAATTTAAAAATAAAAATATATTTTTATTATTTTTAAATTCAAAATATTTATCAAACATTTATATATATATACGATGAAATAGCATCAGTGACCCGACAATATAAACGCATTTGTTGTATTTCGATTTATGTGAACGACATATGCGAAAAAGCCATCATCATATTTCACTTTTAAATATAAATATATATCAAAAATGAAAAATATAATATATACAGGTATACATATATGTATATATATTTTATTTTTGATTTTCCTAAAAAATTTATACGTCAAAATTTTTTATAAAAAAAAAAACAAAAATAGTTGATTCATTTAAATATTTATTTTATATATATATGATATACACATGAAATATTTTTTATTTTGTTAAATTTTTTAATTTTACATGTCATATTTTAAAGATATATATAAAATTTATGAAAAAGATGAACAATATTTATTTGACCCTTGAATATATATACCAATTTGATTAAACGAAGCGTTAATAAATGATATTTAATTTTCATTGTTAAAAATCAAAAATACCATATGAACCAAATTTTATAATGACAAAAAATTTTATAAATTTTACGCTCAATTATACATATATACATATATATAAAATTTTAAATTATATATAGCATTTGGCACATTAAAATAATAATAGCCTTATCATCACATTGAAAATATATATGTGTAAAATTCATTGGATTTAGATTTTTTTTTTTTTTTTTTTTCATGGGGTTAGATACTCCATTTATGATGAAGAAAAAATAAACATGCATAGAAAATATTATATAGGGAGTATTGAAAAATCATCACCATAACTAAATGCAAAGAAAAAAAAATTGACATTGGTGCAGAATGATGTACAACAATCTTATCTGATGTTAAAATAAAAAAAGAATTAATAATAAAATCATATTAATAGTAATGTTAATAAAAAAAAAAAAAAAAAAATTTTATAAAATAAAATAAAAGAAATGGACAACAATATGGACAGATGGTTTGAGACGACAGGTTGGTCCAGGGGCACTGCCAACATTTCGTGGTTCATTTGCGGTACCCAGGGGTCCCATCTATTATTGACGATACTACTCGTATCAAGAGGGACAATATACAACACAACATCTAGCTACTGCTTTCATCTGTATATAGTTTTTCAACTAAAGAGGGGTGAAAATATATATATTTTTTTTTTATTTTTTATTTTTATTTTTATACTGCATTCTCCAGGGGTTGTTTACATGGCCCGAGTGTCTCGATTTAATTTGGTGATTATTTTTTAACGAGACACTATTTTTCAATGTGAGACAAGCTCATAATTCTTTTATTAAATATACTAATAAATATATATATATTTTTAAATAATATTTTTGAAATATTTAAATATTTTTAATTTAAAATAATTAAATTAAAATAAAAATTTATAAGTGTTACAAATTTAGTATCATAAAATTTTAAAATTACTTTTTTTTTTAATTAATAATTTGTATAGAAAAAAATTTTATATATTTTATTTATTATGTTATAAATTAATAGAGTATATTTGACACGATTCAAGATAATAAAAATAATATAATTAAATAAGAAATAAATAAGGTCTATCAGCTGTTGAAAATTTAGACGTCATGTAGAGTTGATGATATGATCATCTTTCAAAACTTCAAAAAGCCGCATATAATTTTGTCTCACCTTTTTCATTCTTGTATACATATATACCTGTACATATTTTTTATCCCTTTTTTTTTTATTTATTATTATATATTTTTTATTTTTCATCTTCATCAGATTTCATATATATATTAGCCACTACCTTTTTTATACACACCTTAATGTTAGGAAGACATGTGTCGGTACCTTTCTTAGCAACATCGTGTCGGTGTTGCCTTCAGGCTGACTTTCATTAATCTCAAACCTCTTTATTCCACCAAAAATAATTTATTTTTATGTCTCGTTAAAGCAACGATGTATTAATATAAATTTATACATATACACATACAAATTACACTTATAAATACATTAAAATATAATTTTTTTTTTTTTATTATATTTTTTTAAATATATTGAAATATATATTAACAAAATAAAAAAATTTTTAAACAAAAAAAAAAAAAAAATAAATATTTTTTTTATTTCTAAATTATTATTAAAAATTATAAAAGAAATAAAAATAAAATATAATACACTCAATTATAAAATTCTTATAATTTAAATTACTTTCACCTAAATCATTTATTTTATTTTATTTTTTTTTTTCATTTAATATAAAAATTAATTTAAATCACATTATTATTTTGTAATTTAAAATTATATTATAAATTTATTATTTTTTTATATAAAATATTATTTATATAAATAATTTTAACAGATTAATATCTTGACCAGTATTATTTTAATTGCAAATGTAATTTTATGATGATTATAAAAATGAAAATAAATAAATATAAAATAGTTGTATTCTATCGGGACCATCGATCTTTCCATTTGGTTGATCTACACTGGTGTTCTCTTATTTCTCATTTATCTATCTATAAGTATATATAGAATGTTAAACTCTGAATTCTATATCCCAAGGGATAAATGTCGAGGGTTCTATTTTGTACAGTGTTACAACACCAAGACATCCAAAATCATCAAACTATATATACAATACATATACATATATGCTGACATGACACAAAAACGTAAATCGAAATGACATTGTAACGACAGCAATGAAGCCAAAAACCAACCACATTTTACTTTATATAATATACATTTATAGCATGTATCAGTCTTTGTAAATTTTCTTCAACAACAACAACAACAACAACAACCCCTATATATTTTCCAAAAAAAAAAGGAAAATTCTTAACAATCATTCGTTGCAATTTGTGACACGTGTTATTTTGGTGTTGTTGCACAATAATGCATTTGATCTATTTGACAATACTTTGAGAGAGAGAAAGAGTGAGAAAAAAAAAAAAGGGGGTCAAAAAAAAATACCAAAGGGGCTAGATGAGAGATCCCAATAGGGGGTAAACAGTACGATGAATATTAACACACTCGATTGATGTTCTTTTATGTTTTTTTTTTTCAAAACAATTTTCATAGTAAAAAAATGGGAAATAAAAAATACAAGCTTTTTTTTTAGAGTATATACACTGGAGAGTAAAAATTTTTTTTATATTTTTTCATGTCCAGTTTTAATATTATAATTCCCACGTGGAAAATTTTCGGTTTAGCAATTTTCGATGTTCATAATATTATTATTTTTTTTTTCAAACTTTTTGTTAAACTATTCATTGGGTAATTTGAATTTGTTTATTTTTCTTTTTAAACTTAAAGATATATATGTAATTAAATATTTTATTATATATAAATATAAAAATGATTTATAATATTATTATAATATATAATTTTAAACTTTTGTAATAAAAAATTTTTAAATATTCACTTTAAATTATAAACTTTCAAGTATATTTATATAAAACAATGTGAATTTTTTTTTTTTTTTTGATTTTATATATATACAGGCTTTAAAAAAAAATAAAAAGTATATAATTGAGTTACAAAATGAAAATGAAAATAAAAAAATAAAAAGAATTAAAAATTTTTTTTTTTTTTTTTTTATTTAACGTTTAGATGGAAAACTTTATTCGCCAAATGAATAGCCAATTAAACTCTCTCGGTTGACTCAATTTAAATGAGATTCTAGAAAGCACACGAAAATTTACAAATACTTTTATACAAAAAAAAAAAATATATATATATATCGGATGGTCAGAAAAGTGTTTGGAAAATAGCGAGAGTGAGAAATAATGAAATAAAAAAAAGAAAAAATTAAAAATAAATGGAAAAAGAGTTTGAATATAAAAAAATAAAAAAAAAGCTCAACAAAATTTCTATATATTTTGTACGTGTAAATACACTGGAAGAGTTATCGTGTGAGATAGTTTTCTCATTGAGAAAAAAAAAAAAGAGAATTCCATGCGCCAAACTCGTTACCGATTTTGTCCCCATGTAAATTAATTACCCCCCTACTACTATCACCTTAAATTTAACCCCCACATTATTTTTCTCCCTTATTATATATAAATCTTTTTCTTTTTTTTCTTTTTTCTTTTTTCATCTAAATATATACAGTCTCTCATTTCTCTGCTTCTGTGCTTTTTATTATTTTTTTTTTTTTTTTTTTTTTTCAAATCGTTTTAGTTGCTTAATATACATATCTTTATATATAGACAAACTTTTAAGCGAGCTTTCAAGCACATACACATATATTTAGTAAATACATATATATAAATCCAGAAAAGCTCACGTTCATTTATCGCCTTGGAGACTGCAACCAAGTGTAATCGAGTTAACTTGTTAATTATACTCTCCTCGTAAATTTTGTATAATAAAAAAATTAACTTAAATTAAAAATTAAAATAAATAAAATATACCTATATATTATTATTAATTTATTAATATATATCAAAATAAATTATTTTAAAAAATTTTATAAAAATAATATAAAATTTAAAAGAAAAAACAATTTGTAAAGATAAAACAAATTTATTTGAAAATAAAAATGAAATGATTTTAACATTTTGATGACCAATATGTCCCTTATCAATTAGATAAACAATAGAAAAAAAAATATTATATTATTTTAATAAAGGGGTGAGTTTTTGAGGGTGGTTTAAAGATGGCAAGTTATGAAACAAGAATGATATTAACAAATGTATAAGGTCACATACCCAGTTTCTGAACAGTTTAGGCTAAATTTTTTTTCAAGTGCTTTTCACATTTATAAAAAATGAAAAAAGTTTATGTTTTAAATTTTTTTCTAATAAAACAAGGTTTAAATTTAATGAAAAAAATTTAAAATATATAAAAAGTATAATAGTTAATTTATAATTAATTATTTAATGAACCCCTCTCAAAAGCCCAGTTTCTGAACGGCAAATAGTGTCATGTCATAGTTTCTGAACGGAAAATAAACCAATTTCTGAACGAAAAAAAAATACAATTGTGTTTAAATTAAAAAAGTCGAATAACACATATTTTGAGGTTAAACATGGGTTTAGATAGGAGTTCAACAACTAAGCTAGCTACTTATTTACTATACCAGTTATTGAATTCACGATAATTATTTATTAACTTTATTTGAAAAAAAATTATGTATTTAAAAATTAAAGATTATTTAATTCTGAATCGATTACAATAAAAATATATATTATTATATAGTTACTAAATATATATATATTTTTGACAAGCGACAGACAACTCTAGACGTTCAACACTACCACACAACCGAAAAATGGCGTTATTTATAAAGTACGAGTTTCTTGATATTTTTTATTTTTTTTGAGATATTTATAAACTACATTAATTATATACACCGTGTTCATTAGTTTAATGAAAAGTTTTTCTTTCATATAAAATTTTTTTTTTTTATGATAGAGTAAACAATAATTAGTAATTGTAACAAATAGACATTATCGTTCAGAAACTGGGCGGCGTTCAACAACTGGGTATGTGACCTTATATGACATCAAGGTAGATGCCTGTGATTTTTTTGTCATGTGAATGGTGGATTTCACGCGATTTTTAGAAAAGTAAAAAAGTTAAATAAAATATATATATATATATAAAAAAATCGAGACACCAAAGAGAGAAGAGAGGCGTATCCCATCTAGTAAAACTTCTTCTTTGCTTTATATTTACCACGCCCATATGTATCCCCCACTTGGTTAACTGTGTTCCTATGAAAACATCAGGATCCAATACACAACTACAATCATATTACATTATATTAAACCTGCGGGTTATAATTCAAATACATGAAAACATTGAATTTCTATTTCATACATATATAGGTACATTTATTTATTTATATATTTATTTTGTTTGTATTAAATTCAGGTAAGAGTGCAAGCGCGTGCGCGGGCGCAAATGTCAAAATATATTTTACAAAATGAGTGAAAAAAATATTAAAAAAAAAAAAAAACAACTGATTTTTTTTTTTTTGCAAAAGAGCAGTTTGATACAGAATTAACAAGCATCATAGCATCATAGTATCCATAGCAACAACATTTTACTATTTTATATAAATTTTTTTTTTCTAAAAAAAACTATTTACTAAAATTTCAATATTTACACTTGAAACTTGCAAGTACATACAATAAAAAAAATATAATAATTATATTATAAAACCAAAAAAAAAAAAAAATAATTATTTAAATCAATTGAAAATTTTATTTTTTTTATTAAACTATTTTAAATTGTTTGCAAAAAAAAAAAAAACAAAAAATTAATTAAATTTTTATTTTTTAATATATTAATTTTATATTTTTATATAAAAAATTAATCATATTTTATTTTTAAATTTATTTTTAATAATATTGTAGAAAAGTTTTTAATATAATTGATAAAATTATAGAGATAATTGAATTTCTTATGATAATGTCTGACCATAGCGTTGACTTTTACTACTTGCAACGTTTGAATTTATTTGACACTTTACTTTGTTATAGTTATAACTATTGATCTAAATTTTTTTTTAATTTTATTATTAAAATAAATGATAGTTGATGTAAAAATATATATATTATTATTGAATTTTTATATATATATATATATAATTATAGTCAATTTGTGATCACATTCGAATGATTGTTTTTTCGATTATAATTTAATGAAGCCAGATGATATTGATGTAGATGAAATTGAGAGAAATAGAGAAAGACAAATACAAAGATATAATGCAAATGAGTTGATGCAAATCGAAATTCAACTATAAATATATATATATCAATATACAATCTATATATATATATACATAGCATAGTGGTTCCAGCAAATGCATTTCACGGTTGGCTAAGCGACGGCGAAAAACGACAAGATATATACAGCAGCCACATTTTGCTTGCCACTGTTTAAATATACAGTGATTCAAATACACCTATACATATATATATATATATTTATTTTTTTTAAGCACCAAAAATCAACTGTATATATACATAAAAAAAAAAAAATAAAATAAAATAAACAACTAAAACATTATTGGTTCGGCTAAAATTTGATTTAAATAAAATAAAATGTAAAATTATTTTAAAATCAATTCAAGTTAATTTATTTATTCAAATTAAATATGTAAAATTTTATTTATTATCAATATATAATTTATAAAAAATAATCAATAATTTATATTAAATATTTTTTATAAATAATAGAAAAAAAAAAAAAAATGAAAAAAGATAAAAATTGAATAAATTTAATTTTTTAAAATAAAAATTTAAAAACAAAATATAATTTTAATAAAAAAAAACAATGCTATTAAAAATATAATTTTTATAATTAAATAAAAAATAAAAATATATATTTATATACAATACATAGTGAAATAATATACATGAGTTAATCGAAAAAATTAATGTTGATTTATCAAAGACCAGTTTGTTGATTCATATATAGCGAGTTAGAATCGATTACAGAAGGATTGTTTTTTTTTTTTTTTCGTATTTAAAAGAATGAAGAAAATTAAAAATAAAAAAAAAAAATGATAAAAAATAGAATGGGTATTATATATTTATTGTACAGTAAACTGGGCATTTCAGAAAATAGACGGATGGTAATAATTCTTGTTTAACCGTTGCCTCGGTATAAATAATGGTTGAATAACGATGAAATAACGACAAAGCTTCCGCGAATATGCTTTCTACTCTTTATATCGTATTTAGCAATAAATACACATATATATTCATAAATAAATAACATATATATATTTGACTAAAATTCATTTTTTTATTATATAAAAAAAAAAAATAAAATAAAATAAATGTAAAAAAATATTGCCATGTTAAATTTATTTCTAAAAAAAAATTATTTCTATAATTGTTATAATAAATAAAAAATATTTATACTATTTTATATTTATTAAGTAGATTAATTAACTCATAAAATTACATACGTCATAATATATAAAATCATATAAAACGTATTCGATTTAGTTTTGTTAATTCGATTAGTAATAGTCTCAACCATAACAAATTTTATATCAAATATTTATACATACAAATTTTCATAAACTGTTAAATATTATTTAACATGCAATTATACATTTATTAATTAATAATAATAATAATAATATTTATGTATTGTTTATGTATAATATGTTTGTATCGATTTGACATACAAATTGCATTGTGATGATGAATCATCATAACTTGTTAAGTTGTTACCATGATAAATATAATTTTAAACTTTTAGATGCTAAAATAATATCAGTTGAGTATTTTTTTTATTATATTATTTTTACTTTAGCCTTTTTTTTTTTTATTTTCAATTGAGTCGTTATATATTTAATTGGAAATCCAGGTGTTTTTAGTATAATTTATTTGAACACGCGCGTATAAGGTTTTTTTATTCGAAAAATATATTTCGAAATTATAAAATTTTTTCAATTGATTTATTGAACGAGTGTTTTATATTTATACATATAAAAAATATCATAGTAATTATTAAAATACATAATTAAAACATCATGTGAATTAAAAAATAGTTGTAAGATTATAAAAATTATTATTTTTTATTTTTTTTTTAATTAAAAATTATAGATAAAAAAAAAATTGGATTTTTTTATTTTTTTTAAAATAAAAGAGAATATGAGAATCGTGTGGCTATACTGTTGATGTAGATGAAAAGTTACCGTCGGTTGTCGTTTGTACTTTACTTATATATATTTTCATACTTTTTTATTCAAAAGTTGTAATAACATTTGGCAGATGTTTTTGATATAATATATCGTTGCGCGTGGCAAAACTTTTCACACTACTTTGCAACAATATATAAACTTGCACTGAGCTTTTGGTGCTTTTTGTTAAAACAAAAAACTTTTATCGAGTCAATTTAAGTTACCACGTTGAGAAATATCCAAAGGTTTCTAACTTATACATATACTCATTGCTTCATACTCACTTTTTCTCTCTTCATTTTTTTTCTATTTTTTTTTTTTTTTAATATAAATAAAAAAAAAAAAAAAATATCATAACTTTTTAAATAAAATTTATCAGAAATAAAATTAAATAAACAGAAGAAAAATTTTAAATAAAATAAACAAAATAAAACTTTATAATTAAAAAATAATAAAAAATGTTTATTAAAAATAATTAAATAAATTTTTTTTTAAAATATTTTTTAGTAAATTAAAAAAAGTAAAATATCATTAAATTTATGCAATAATTTTTTATATATTTATTAAATTTTTTTAACAATATAAAAATGACAATTGTAAATGACAATTTAAACACAACAGTAAAAATTTATATATTCATTTTGAATGAATCGTGTTTTACTTGCAATATCATCCGTATAAAATCTAAAAAAAAAAAAAAAAATAATAAATATAAAAAAAAAAAAACCCAAAAATAACAAGACACTTTAGTTTATTTCAGCTCACGTACAAAATCCAATCCCAACATGATTTTCCATTTGAAATTGAGCGTACATCAAAAGTCGAGCATCTCATCCATATCAATCGAAAATATTGCCTTTACTTATTTCATTTTTTTATTTTTTTTTTTAAATATATATATATATATATATGTTAAAAATATTAAATAAAAAAATAATAACCAATGCTCTGGACAATGTGTTAACTTTTGATAAAGCAATTCTTCAACAAACAACTTTATTATTTTATATTATTTTTATTATTATTTTATTCAATTTAATATCGCATGTTATTTTTTTATTATATTTTCACGTGATATTGTCGAGAATTCAATTACAAAATTTTATATATATTAAATTCGTCGTAATATATTTTTATTTAAATTGTAAATAATTTATATCACTTTGCTTTGAAATAAGACTAATTAATACGACAAGCTGATAAATGTTTATCAGAAATTAATTAAAATTATAAAAAATTAAATTTTTAAATCATTAATTTATTATTGAAAAAAAAAACTGTTGTTGTTTTTTTATTTTTTTATTTTTTTTTTATTATTTATTGCTTCTTGAAAAATAAAAAAATATAATTTTAATAAAGTTTTGGTAATTAATAATTTTTAATTTGTAATTTAGATAATATATTGATTTAATAATTTTATATTTAATTATTTTATTTGTGTATTATTAAATATCCAAGAGACATCTGTTGGTTCATCATTTTGATAAACTAAAAAACCAGTTGATGATAAATCCAGCTGATAACTTTGTTGATCATTTATCGACATGAACTTGATCAAAAAATATAAAACAAGTTGAACCTGATGATGTGAATCTGGTGACCCAATACACCATCGTTTCAATTTTTTAAATAAATTTAAATAAATCCCTTACTTGTTTTTCATTTCAACAAAATTTAAATTAAATATCTCTAAAATTAATATATAAAATATATTAGTCAATAATATTTTTTTCTTGACATGCATTTATACTGCACTTAGTGGCTATTGAACTAAATTTATCTTTCAAATAATTCCAATCACAAAGACCATTTTTGCAACCCTCATATAACAATGGTTTTTCTTGTAAATAAAACATAACTTTATTTGAAGTTTTTTCATTTTTACATCTAAAATTTGAAAAATTTAATTGATAAATTTATTAAATAAAACATAATACTTTAAATTAAATTAATCAATTTTTAAATTTAAAAAAACAATAAAAAATTTACCTATAAAATACTGCAATAATATTTGAATTAAATGGACTTAATTTTGATGTTCTCCATTGTCGATTTACATGTTTATCATAATCATCAGCAGTTAAATCATTTTGATTTGTAATTATATTAATTGTACTTAAAAAACTGAGTATCAATTTTGAATGAGTAAAATAAAATATTCCCTTGGGTTTTTCATTGATGTCATTATTTTCTAATAATCTGTAAATTTAAAATAAAAAAAATCAAAATAAATTTAATTATTAATGATAATATTTAATTTAATACCTGAAATTATTAAACATATCTTGCAATGGAAAACATCCAATTAAATCATTGATATATTTATTATGATTAAATTTATAATAATATTTAAGATCATTATAATATTCCAATACTTTTAAATCATTTTTGCTAAATACTTGACACCATGGTGATATTTTATCAAGTGTCCAAGATTTTTCAAATCGACAAAGATTGTACATTGTTAATATTGTGTCTGAAAAAAAAAAAAAAAAATTTGTAGATAAAATAATTAATTAAAAAAATAATGATAAAACACAAACCAATTGATAATTTAATTGATGATAAATTAGATTTAAAACCTGTTATTTCATTGACATTATCAATAACATTTTTAAATTTTTTATTTTTTTCAAATTTTTTATATTCAATTGAATATTTAGGATCATTTTTAATAGTTTTTTTCCATTTAGGACAATATTTATATGGCTATAAAAAAATTAATAAATATATAAATTTTATAATTAATTTATTTATATTTTATTTTAATTAATATTAATGACCTTGAGTAAAATGTCTCTTCCTGTTGGTACAACTGTTTCAACATCAAATTTATTATCAAATAAACCCTCAATAAAAGCATTCATACTATCATTTGTTCGTGAAGTATTTGTACTTCTAAACTATAAAATAATAAATTAATAATTATTTAAATATATAATATATATATTTTTTATTATATTTAAAATATTTTTACCTTGTAATTTTTTTTATTATATTTTTTTAAATTAAAAATTTCTGAAAAATATAATTTTAATCGTTTTGCTAATAATTTATTATCTTCTTGACCTTGTTTTGTTAAATCCATGTCAACAGTTATATTCATATTCCATTTATTTAAATTTTCCAATTGTTTTTTACACAATTTTCCAGCTAATTAATTAATTTATATAAATTATTATATTGTTATAAATTTTATTTATTTTATTAAATTAATAATTATATTACTATTTTTTATCTCATGATTGTGAATTATTTGATCTTTCACATTTGGTATATATTTAAAGTTTTCAATTTCATATTTTTCTGGATAACGGGTTCCATGTCGTGCCAACATCCATATCTGAAGTGGTTGACAGTCTAAATAAAAAATGCTTATATTATAATAATTAAATTTTTTTTATTAATAAATAATATATTTATATTTATTTACTTGTTACAGGTTGTACATCTTCTTGATCACCATGAACATAATTATAAGATGTTTTTGTTGCCATGAAATGATAAGGATCATCATAATCAGTTGAACAATCATCAAATTGGTAAGTGACTACAAAACTCACTGATAATAAAAATAATTTTAATAAAATCAAATGCATGATGATTAAAGTCTTAAAAAAAAAAATAAATAAATAAATAATTTATTTATCCTAGAAAAAATTCTACAGTTTTATTTGATGTTTTACTTGATATTTTTTTTAGTGTATAAATTTTTTTTATTGATGTATTGGTTTAATTTAAACTATTTATATCTTTCTGGTTGAATAACATATAAACGTGTTAGCTGATGTGATAATACTGGTCGCTCTTTGGTGACTTGAAGTGCTTCGGTTTTTAAGATTAAAAGAGGTGGAAATATATTTTAAAAAGTTACTCGTTTATATAATATAAATATATATACATATCCAATATATAGTCATTGACATTGAACTATTATTTAATGAAAAATCAAGTAGCCTGAAAATCTGAATGATGATTATACCTCAAAAATAATATAATTATTTTATTTTAAATTGAATTTTTTTTTATATTTTTTTTTTTAATAAAAAATGGCAATTTAAATTATTTATTATTTTATAATAATTTCTAATTAAATCTTGAAAATATGATAAAGAAAAAAAAATAAATAAATAAATAATTTTATTTATAAATTTAATGACATTTTAATTTATTTATTATTTACATTTTATTTTTCAATACAATAATTTATTTAATATTTTATTTTTAACATTTATCATGTAAATAAACACAGATAAATATTAATTTTATAATTTTAATTATAATTTATTTTTTTTTATTTTTCATTGAAATAAAAGTAATAAAAAAAAAAACTTTATATTGAACGAATATTACTGTCATGTTGAATAGGTAATATCATTTGTATATCTGTTTTTAACAAACTATCTTCAAAATATGGTTTCATAATATTAATTAATTCATTTTTATCATAAAAATAATACAATATATTTAAATCAAAATTTTTAACTTCATCAAATTTACCCTCTGTATGTTGTATTTTACCAACTAATAATGATTCAACACGTAATTCTTGAAGATCTAATTTATCAGCAACAAGATATTTTTTTTGCCAATTATCTCTACTCAATGAATCAAGTAATACTGTTTCCAAACATTTAATTAAAATATTTATTTGTAATAAACTAGCAAGTTCAATTGTTTGTTCAACATCAATACTTGCTTTTAATTCACGATTACGTTCAATCCATATCCATATTATACGAAATAAATTACTGTGTATTCCTTTTAAAATATATTCATTTAAATTAATATTTTTCATTTTACAAAATAACACATGAAAAAATGGACTTGCTTGTGACCATTTTTTAACATTTAAAATAAATTTTTCATCATCAATAATTATTGTGAAATTCATTGGATTATCATCAGATAATATAAATTCATCTGCTAAATTATTTGGATTTTTAATTAAATTAACAACTTTATTTTTATCAATATCACATTTTGGTATTGTTATATAAACAATTAATTTATATAAATAACCATAACAATTTATATGTTTTTTAATATCATCTGGATCCAAACATATTGTTGCACCAATACTTCCAATTGACATATTTTTAAATACATAATTATTTTCATTATCTGTTATTTGTTCACCACTGTCTATTGATTTTTCACATGTACAAAATTTTAATGAACAAACTGCACGAAAATCATATGATGTATGAAATAGTGATAAATCAATTATTATTCTTTTATCAATTTGTTTTTCCATAATTTCAATTTCATTTCCTTTATCATTTCCATCATTACATTCCCACATACGTAGTATCCATTCATCATTTAATAAATCAATTTCAGTATTTATAACTGGTAAAAATACTGTTTTTGGATAACTTGTTTCAGCTGGATCAATTAATTTTGGCAATGTAAATGTGTAGATAAAATTTTTTAACAATGGATTATTGTCTTTTACTTTGAATAACATTTTTATATTGTTTAAATAATATTTCCTCTTTTTATTTTATCTAAAAATTATAAATAAAATTTATATATTATTTCAAAATTAATTAAATATTTATTTATTGTAAATTTTTATAAATACACTTACTCTTTTTTTTTTTTTTTGATGATGATAATTTATTTAATTTAAACAATATATTTATACAATTTTTATTGGAAAAAAAAAACCACTTTATTGCCACGTGTATGTTTTTGTTATTATTTTTTTTTTTTTTGATTTTACAATGTGTGTTGTTGACAAAGTTTTGTGAGTAAATAATAAAATGACTAATTTATATACCAACAAATGATTTTAAAATAAACTAACAAAAGTTATATCGATGATAAGAAAAATATGATAATAAAATATATTTAAAAACTTTAGAATTTGTATTGAGCTCCATGATGATGTAGCGGTCGAAATTGAAATATATGCAGGAATATTTACTGAATTTTATTAGGAGCATAAAAAGTAATTAAATGTTTTAGAAAAATATATCTGAGTTTGTGTATGTGTGTTACTGCTCCTATAGAGTTTATTTTTTTTATTAATCAAAAAATTGAACCAATAATGATCTACTACCTCCACGTAAATTGATTGTCCATGTAAAGTTTTATGATTGATTGTCCGTTTGCTGGATGATAACGATATACACAATTATTTTCACCAGTAGCATTAATCATTATGCCTATAAGACCAACATAGGTATACAGATATTCCATAAGAAATGTGGTCACAAAATTCATTGTAGGTAATTCTTATTTTTTATTTTCTTCACTAAACCAGGTGGATTAATAAAATTAATAAATATTAAATTGAATTTTAATATAATATAAATTTAAACTATTTTCTGCCTGAACCATTGTGCACTCTGGTGTCAAAAAATAGTAAGCTCAAATAGAAAATGGTGCGTTTTCATGGCTACGATTAAAGCAGATTAAAGTGTTTGTACACAAAAAACTTGCAAGGTCTCTGTCAGTTGACAGTTGTCCACACTACTTAAATTGTAAAATTATGAAGACTAAAGATAAACAATTCATACGTGTCAACATAAAATTAAAAATAGTTATTTGACATGTTGTAAATAAATATCTAAATAATTTTTATTAAGCACAATTAAATAATCTCATCAATTAAACTGTTATTTACATTTTTATTTTGATACATTTTATAATATTTAAACAATTTATATAAATTAAATTTACTCAAACTTTTAAATCAAATAAATATTAACCTTACTTTTATTTAAATTTATTTGTTTACATAATTTTTAATTATTATTAAATATAATTAAATAAAAATATTATTTAAAAAATGTTGAGACGAAGAAATGTTAATTTTAAAACTGTAACAGAGTTTGATGCATTTCCAAAAATACCAGAAACTTATATCAATAAATCAGCTGTTGGAGGAACATGTAAGTAATTATTTTTTAATTGATATTATATAAATATAAATTCAAAAAAATAATTTACCTATTTATTTATTTATTTTACAGTTTCATTTTTGACATTTTGTATAATAATTTGTTTAATAATATCAGAAAGTATATATTATTTGGATACAAGATTAAAATTTAAATTTGAACCAGACAGTGATATTGAAGCAAAATTAAAAATAAATATTGATATAACAGTTGCAATGCCATGTAGTCAACTTGGTGCTGATGTACTTGATGCAACTAATCAAAATTTACTTGGTTTTGAGCCACTTACTGAAGAAGATACATGGTGGGAATTATCAACAAATCAACGTACACATTTTGATGCACTTAAACATATGAATTCATATTTAAGAGAAGAATATCATGCAATACATGAGGTACTATGGAAATCATCAAAAGTTGCATTTATGAGTGAAATGCCAAAGAGGTAATTTATATTTAAATATTAATTTATTTATCAATTTATTATTCAATATTAATTAATTTAATATTTTTATTTATAGAAATATTGAACCAAATACAAAACCAAATGCTTGTAGAATACATGGAAGTATGAATGTTAATAAAGTTGCTGGTAATTTTCATATAACTGCTGGTAAATCATTATCATTACCACGTGGACATGTACATATATCAGCATTTATGACTAGTAATGATTATAATTTTACTCATCGTATTAATAAATTTTCATTTGGTGAAGAAAGTCCTGGTATTGTACAACCACTTGATGGTGATGAAAAATATGCATCTGACAGTAAGTTTATTTAAATTTTTAAATTAATTAAATGTTAATTTACTCTATGATGTTTATTATTTTTTAATTTTTAATTTTTAAATTTTAGATATGATGCTGTATCAGTATTTTATTGAAGTTGTACCAACAGATATTTATACATTATTAAAAACAACAAAAACTTATCAATACAGTGTTAAAGATTATGGTAGACCAATTGATCATCAAAAAGGTTCACATGGTATACCAGGAATATTTTTTAAATATGATACAAGTGCTATGAAAGTTGTTGTTAGACAAGAACGTGATTCAATTATTCAATTTTTAGTTAAATTATGTGCAACTGTTGGTGGTATATTTGTAACAAGTGGTTTAATCAATAGTTTTGTTCAATCATTTTGGTATATTATAACATGCAAAGTATTTAATAATGATAATCATGATAATAGAGATGATAAAAAATTATTATTACATGAACAAAAAATAAGTAATAAACCAATTGTTGGACTTGATCTTGTTAATGTACAACCAGCAACAATTGATGTTACTATTAATACACTGAAATAATATTAAATTTTATAATTTTATATTAATTTTTTTTTTTTTTCTTTATTTTGTTATATTTATTATTATTTGTTTATTTCAATTTTTAAATGTTTATTTTACACATATTTTATAATTTGTTGTTGTTATTATAAGGCAACAGTGATAACTGTACAAAGAAATTAAACAATAATAATAAATCAGACATTAATTAAATTTTTAATTACATAAATTATCAATTGTTTTAATTTTTATAATATTAATTATTTTGTTTTAATAACAAATTTTGAATAGATTTTTTTTTTAAATTAATTTAATTATGTTTTTTTTGTTTTTTAAATAATTTTATTAATTCTAAAAAATTATTTAACATTTCTGTAATTTTTTAGCAGCCTAGAAAATTTGATCTTACAAAAAAAAAATAAAATGAATTGACTTGTATGAATTGCACTACCCATTTTTTTTTAGTTTTATTTAATATTTTAATTTGGGTATGATTCGAAATTGTGCAAATAGTCTTTAAAAAATAAAAATTCTATTAGCGCCATATTATAATATATACTTAATTAAAAGAAAAATAAATTTAAACATTCATTCAATCATAATTAACATTCAATTTGTAAATTCATACAAAAAATAAAATTAAAAAAAAATACAATCATACAAATAATTTTACACATCTTAGGTAGTGGTGCGAAGCTGTAATCAAAAGAACAATAAATCACTAAAAAAAAAAGAATATATTCATTCCTTATAAATAATTATGAACACGAATTTTTCAATATATCATTTTTCTGCATTTTTTTTTTTTAAATATATATTTCATTGCTAAAATTAAGGACAGATTCGTGTGCCGCTTTCACGGAATTAAAAAAGAAAAGACATTATTTCTATTTAAAATAGAAATAAAAATAAAAATAAAATAATAATAATTTGCTTTTTAGCAATGGCACGGAGTGTAGTTGTTTTTTCTTTTTTTTTTTTTTTTTTTAAACACTCAATTTACATGTTTATATATTTTGCCATTTATGAGAAATAAAAATTAATTTTCTCATTATTTTCTTAATCATACAAAAATAAATTATAATCATAACGATCGTGTATCTTTTGACTTATTCATGTACAACGAATACTATGTTATACAGGTAATATATATATATATATATATATTTTATAAATATATTTAAAATTATCTTTCTTAAATATAATATTACTTATAAAGTTAAATTACAAACAAAAAATAATAAAAATAAAAATAAAAAAAATTATTTTATACTCTCTAGCACATAATGACACACCCAGGAGATACCAATCGATAATTATTATTTTTTTTTTAACTAAAAATTCTTAAAAACACAAGCCCCAAGAAATAGAAAAAAAAAAAAAAAATAATAATAAAATAAATAAATTTAAAAAATATATAGGTATCTAATTTTTCTTTTTAAAAACTTTTTTTTTTTGTTTCATTAAAAATATGTAAATTTGTAAAATTATTTTATAAAAATCTAAGGCAGTATTTTTTTCATTTTGATTTTCATATTATATAAAAAAAAAAAAAAAAAAAACTGTCATGATAATTTAAAAAATAATTTAATATTAATAATAATTAAATATCTTGGAAGAATAAAATAGTGTGGATGAATTTATTGAAGGCACTCCTCAGGCAACATCGTTCGTTCTTAGTCCCACCATGAAGTTTGCTGGTGTACGCTTTGGCTTCAGCAAATTATCTATAATAATAAATAAAAAATAAATATATATTTAAACAAAGATAATTAATATAAATATAATAATTTACCTATTTAATGTGTAGAGTAGTTAATTAATTAAAGACGTATTGTGACACAAGTAACAACGACTAGGAATAATGATGTAAATATAGTTAATAATGGTCGTGTTGTTGATGCATTTGAATTTGCTCCTTTCACTGTAATTTAAAATAAATTTATATAATTATTATATAAATAATATTGAAGAAATCATTATGTAATTTTGCTATTTTTTTTAAATAATATTTTTTATACCATTTTGTGGCTCTTGTGATAATTCTTTTCTAAATGAATGTATTGATGAACGTTCAGACCATCCAAATTCATTTTTTGCCAAAAGTACTGCTTCATATTTATTTGGTGGAAGATTATTTAATGAAAATTCAGCAACATATTTATTTCCCATGCTATTTGTTACTTTTGGTTTTTCAACTTTCCATTCTTCTTTATTTTCTTCATGATATTCCAACTGTTTTTATTGAAATAAATTAATAAATATAAATTAAATTAATAAAATTTTAAAACAAAAATAAATTAAATTAATTATAATAATAATTACCAAATATTCAGTTATTGGTGAAAAACTTTCAACATGCCATTTAAGTGTAAGTGTTGAATCATCATCATTAATTTTATTTGATATGAATTTTGGTGTTGCTGGACTACCACTTAATACAACATCAGCTGATACTTGACCTTTTATATTTTTAGCAATACATGTATAATTACCAAGATCATCTTTTAATGTATTTTTTATAATTAGTTTATGCTCATGTGATTTATCATCAATTATAATATATTTATTTTTTTCTTCATTAATATATTCTTTATCTTTTTTTAACCAACTAACTTTAACATGTGGATGACCATAAACTTTACATGTTAATGTTGAATTCATTCCAATACCAGTATGTATTATTTCATGTGGTACTTCAATAACTGGTACAGCTAAAAATAATAATATTATTAATATTTATTTAATTATTTATTTATTATATTTATTATATTTTATAATTTAAACTTTTTTTATATACTTACAACTGACAAATATATCAACACTTTCATAGTGTAATATTCCAGCTTCATCTTCAGCAAGACACTGATAATGTCCATGATTTTTGTGGGTTGCTTTTTTTATTGTTATAAAATTACCATTAATTTCTTCATTAAAATGAGGTATTGAACCCTAATTATTACAAAATAAAATTATATTATATTTTATTATAATTTAAAAACAATTAAATATTTTTTATCAAATAATAAAAATACCTTAAATGCCCATTTCATTTCTTTAGATGGTTTAAATCCAGTTTCACAACCAAATACAACACTTTCACCTTCATTAATGTGTATATTTTTTTTAGGTGATGGACGAATTGATCTATCTGACCAGTCATTATCAACAACTAATTTATGAACTAATTTAATTGGATTTGGTTGAGTTAATATTTCACAAACATAATTACTTGATGAATCTTCTTTAGTAACATTTGTTATTATTAATGAATTATTTTGTGAAATTCTTATATGTTTTTTTTCTTTCATCATTTGAATTTGTCCAACAAAAAGAAGAACATCATCTTTTTTCCATTGTGTCGCTTGATTTTCTGTTGAAAAAATAAAGTTTATGAGTTTTTATTATATTATAGTTTTTTCTTTTAAATAACAAAGCCGATTACGCGCCTTAGGCTTTAAATAACATTAAACAGGTAATGACTTTTATTATTAGTATTGAAAAATCAACGTCAATAAGGTGTATTAGATAAATTTTTTTTAGAAAACTAGAATTAAACAGAAAATGAAGAATTATAATGACTGAAAATAAATGATGAGTTCTTTTTCAAAAACTGTTTGAATAATAATAACAGGATAATAAAAAACAGGTAAAAAGGTATAACGATCGTTAAATAATTTTTGTTTATCATTATTGGATTTCAATAATCTATTTTTTCTGAAAAATTTTCACTAATTTTCTATAGGTCGAATACCTCTTTGATCATTATATTCTCCTAGTAAAAATCAAAATTTTTTTCGAAAAAAAAAAAATTCAAATACCTCTTCGGTCATTATGATTGCCTAATACAAATTCGAAAATTTTTGAAAAAAAAAATTCGAGTACCTCCTCGGTCATTATAATTGCCTGATAAATATTTAAAAATTTTTTGAGAAGATATTATTCTCAGAAAAATAAAAGAAGCAGCATCGAATAACTCTTTCCGAGTTCTATAACCCTGATCAAACCCCGTATTTTTCCGATTTTTTTTGAGAGCCGCATAAATTTTTTTTTAAAAAGTCCTGATCCTGGAAAAAAAAGAAAAGCAGCATCGAATACCTCTTTCCGAGTTCTATAACCCTGATCAAACCCCGTATTTTTCCGATTTTTTTTGAGAGCCGCAGAAATTTTTTTTTAAAAAGTCCTGATCCTGGAAAAAAAAGAAAAGCAGCATCGAATACCTCTTTCCGAGTTCTATAACCCTGATCAAACCCCGTATTTTTCCGATTTTTTTTAAAGACCGCATAAATTTTTTTTTAAAAAGTCCTGATCCTGGAAAAAAAAGAAAAGCAGCATCGAATACCTCTTTCCGAGTTCTATAACCCTGATCAAACCCCGTATTTTTCCGATTTTTTTTAAAGACCGCATAAATTTTTTTTTAAAAAGTCCTGATCCTGGAAAAAAAAGAAAAGCAGCATCGAATACCTCTTTCCGAGTTCTATAACCCTGATCAAACCCCGTATTTTTCCGATTTTTTTTGAGAGCCGCATAAATTTTTTTTTAAAAAGTCCTGATCCTGGAAAAAAAAGAAAAGCAGCATCGAATACCTCTTTCCGAGTTCTATAACCCTGATCAAACCCCGTATTTTTCCGATTTTTTTTGAGAGCCGCAGAAATTTTTTTTTAAAAAGTCCTGATCCTGGAAAAAAAAGAAAAGCAGCATCGAATACCTCTTTCCGAGTTCTATAACCCTGATCAAACCCCGTATTTTTCCGATTTTTTTTGAAGCCGCATAAATTTTTTTTTAAAAAGTCCTGATCCTGGAAAAAAAAGAAAAGCAGCATCGAATACCTCTTTCCGAGTTCTATAACCCTGATCAAACCCCGTATTTTTCCGATTTTTTTTGAGAGCCGCATAAATTTTTTTTTAAAAAGTCCTGATCCTGGAAAAAAAAGAAAAGCAGCATCGAATACCTCTTTCCGAGTTCTATAACCCTGATCAAACCCCGTATTTTTCCGATTTTTTTTGAGAGCCGCAGAAATTTTTTTTTAAAAAGTCCTGATCCTGGAAAAAAAAGAAAAGCAGCATCGAATACCTCTTTCCGAGTTCTATAACCCTGATCAAACCCCGTATTTTTCCGATTTTTTTTAAAGACCGCATAAATTTTTTTTTAAAAAGTCCTGATCCTGGAAAAAAAAGAAAAGCAGCATCGAATACCTCTTTCCGAGTTCTATAACCCTGATCAAACCCCGTATTTTTCCGATTTTTTTTGAGAGCCGCATAAATTTTTTTTTAAAAAGTCCTGATCCTGGAAAAAAAAGAAAAGCAGCATCGAATACCTCTTTCCGAGTTCTATAACCCTGATCAAACCCCGTATTTTTCCGATTTTTTTTGAGAGCCGCATAAATTTTTTTTTAAAAAGTCCTGATCCTGGAAAAAAAAGAAAAGCAGCATCGAATACCTCTTTCCGAGTTCTATAACCCTGATCAAACCCCGTATTTTTCCGATTTTTTTTGAGAGCCGCATAAATTTTTTTTTAAAAAGTCCTGATCCTGGAAAAAAAAGAAAAGCAGCATCGAATACCTCTTTCCGAGTTCTATAACCCTGATCAAACCCCGTATTTTTCCGATTTTTTTTGAGAGCCGCATAAATTTTTTTTCAAAAAGTCCTGATCCTGGAAAAAAAAGAAAAGCAGCATCGAATACCTCTTTCCGAGTTCTATAACCCTGATCAAACCCCGTATTTTTCCGATTTTTTTTAAAGCCGCATAAATTTTTTTTTAAAAAGTCCTGATCCTGGAAAAAAAAGAAAAGCAGCATCGAATACCTCTTTCCGAGTTCTATAACCCTGATCAAACCCCGTATTTTTCCGATTTTTTTTAAAGACCGCATAAATTTTTTTTTAAAAAGTCCTGATCCTGGAAAAAAAAGAAAAGCAGCATCGAATACCTCTTTCCGAGTTCTATAACCCTGATCAAACCCCGCATTTTTCCGATTTTTTTTAAAGACGCAGAAATTTTTTTTTAAAAAGTCCTGATCCTGGAAAAAAAAGAAAAGCAGCATCGAATACCTCTTTCCGAGTTCTATAACCCTGATCAAACCCCGTATTTTTCCGATTTTTTTTGAGAGCCGCATAAATTTTTTTTTAAAAAGTCCTGATCCTGGAAAAAAAAGAAAAGCAGCATCGAATACCTCTTTCCGAGTTCTATAACCCTGATCAAACCCCGTATTTTTCCGATTTTTTTTGAGAGCCGCATAAATTTTTTTTTAAAAAGTCCTGATCCTGGAAAAAAAAGAAAAGCAGCATCGAATACCTCTTTCCGAGTTCTATAACCCTGATCAAACCCCGTATTTTTCCGATTTTTTTTAAGCCGCATAAATTTTTTTTTAAAAAGTCCTGATCCTGGAAAAAAAAGAAAAGCAGCATCGAATACCTCTTTCCGAGTTCTATAACCCTGATCAAACCCCGTATTTTTCCGATTTTTTTTAAAGACCGCATAAATTTTTTTTTAAAAAGTCCTGATCCTGGAAAAAAAAGAAAAGCAGCATCGAATACCTCTTTCCGAGTTCTATAACCCTGATCAAACCCCGTATTTTTCCGATTTTTTTTAAAGACCGCAGAAATTTTTTTTTAAAAAGTCCTGATCCTGGAAAAAAAAGAAAAGCAGCATCGAATACCTCTTTCCGAGTTCTATAACCCTGATCAAACCCCGTATTTTTCCGATTTTTTTTGAGAGCCGCAGAAATTTTTTTTTAAAAAGTCCTGATCCTGGAAAAAAAAGAAAAGCAGCATCGAATACCTCTTTCCGAGTTCTATAACCCTGATCAAACCCCGTATTTTTCCGATTTTTTTTGAGAGCCGCATAAATTTTTTTTTAAAAAGTCCTGATCCTGGAAAAAAAAGAAAAGCAGCATCGAATACCTCTTTCCGAGTTCTATAACCCTGATCAAACCCCGTATTTTTCCGATTTTTTTTGAGAGCCGCATAAATTTTTTTTTAAAAAGTCCTGATCCTGGAAAAAAAAGAAAAGCAGCATCGAATACCTCTTTCCGAGTTCTATAACCCTGATCAAACCCCGTATTTTTCCGATTTTTTTTAAAGACCGCATAAATTTTTTTTTAAAAAGTCCTGATCCTGGAAAAAAAAGAAAAGCAGCATCGAATACCTCTTTCCGAGTTCTATAACCCTGATCAAACCCCGTATTTTTCCGATTTTTTTTAAAGACCGCATAAATTTTTTTTTAAAAAGTCCTGATCCTGGAAAAAAAAGAAAAGCAGCATCGAATACCTCTTTCCGAGTTCTATAACCCTGATCAAACCCCGCATTTTTCCGATTTTTTTTAAAGACGCAGAAATTTTTTTTTAAAAAGTCCTGATCCTGGAAAAAAAAGAAAAGCAGCATCGAATACCTCTTTCCGAGTTCTATAACCCTGATCAAACCCCGTATTTTTCCGATTTTTTTTGAGAGCCGCATAAATTTTTTTTTAAAAAGTCCTGATCCTGGAAAAAAAAGAAAAGCAGCATCGAATACCTCTTTCCGAGTTCTATAACCCTGATCAAACCCCGTATTTTTCCGATTTTTTTTAAAGACCGCATAAATTTTTTTTTAAAAAGTCCTGATCCTGGAAAAAAAAGAAAAGCAGCATCGAATACCTCTTTCCGAGTTCTATAACCCTGATCAAACCCCGTATTTTTCCGATTTTTTTTAAAGACGACAGAAATTTTTTTTTAAAAAGTCCTGATCCTGGAAAAAAAAGAAAAGCAGCATCGAATACCTCTTTCCGAGTTCTATAACCCTGATCAAACCCCGTATTTTTCCGATTTTTTTTGAGAGCCGCATAAATTTTTTTTCAAAAAGTCCTGATCCTGGAAAAAAAAGAAAAGCAGCATCGAATACCTCTTTCCGAGTTCTATAACCCTGATCAAACCCCGTATTTTTCCGATTTTTTTTAAAGACCGCATAAATTTTTTTTTAAAAAGTCCTGATCCTGGAAAAAAAAGAAAAGCAGCATCGAATACCTCTTTCCGAGTTCTATAACCCTGATCAAACCCCGTATTTTTCCGATTTTTTTTAGAGCCGCATAAATTTTTTTTTAAAAAGTCCTGATCCTGGAAAAAAAAGAAAAGCAGCATCGAATACCTCTTTCCGAGTTCTATAACCCTGATCAAACCCCGTATTTTTCCGATTTTTTTTGAGAGCCGCATAAATTTTTTTTCAAAAAGTCCTGATCCTGGAAAAAAAAGAAAAGCAGCATCGAATACCTCTTTCCGAGTTCTATAACCCTGATCAAACCCCGTATTTTTCCGATTTTTTTTAAAGCCGCATAAATTTTTTTTTAAAAAGTCCTGATCCTGGAAAAAAAAGAAAAGCAGCATCGAATACCTCTTTCCGAGTTCTATAACCCTGATCAAACCCCGTATTTTTCCGATTTTTTTTAAAGACCGCATAAATTTTTTTTTAAAAAGTCCTGATCCTGGAAAAAAAAGAAAAGCAGCATCGAATACCTCTTTCCGAGTTCTATAACCCTGATCAAACCCCGCATTTTTCCGATTTTTTTTAAAGAGCCGCAGAAATTTTTTTTTAAAAAGTCCTGATCCTGGAAAAAAAAGAAAAGCAGCATCGAATACCTCTTTCCGAGTTCTATAACCCTGATCAAACCCCGTATTTTTCCGATTTTTTTTGAGAGCCGCAGAAATTTTTTTTTAAAAAGTCCTGATCCTGGAAAAAAAAGAAAAGCAGCATCGAATACCTCTTTCCGAGTTCTATAACCCTGATCAAACCCCGTATTTTTCCGATTTTTTTTGAGAGCCGCAGAAATTTTTTTTTAAAAAGTCCTGATCCTGGAAAAAAAAGAAAAGCAGCATCGAATACCTCTTTCCGAGTTCTATAACCCTGATCAAACCCCGTATTTTTCCGATTTTTTTTAAAGACCGCATAAATTTTTTTTTAAAAAGTCCTGATCCTGGAAAAAAAAGAAAAGCAGCATCGAATACCTCTTTCCGAGTTCTATAACCCTGATCAAACCCCGTATTTTTCCGATTTTTTTTAAAAGCCGCATAAATTTTTTTTTAAAAAGTCCTGATCCTGGAAAAAAAAGAAAAGCAGCATCGAATACCTCTTTCCGAGTTCTATAACCCTGATCAAACCCCGTATTTTTCCGATTTTTTTTGAGAGCCGCATAAATTTTTTTTTAAAAAGTCCTGATCCTGGAAAAAAAAGAAAAGCAGCATCGAATACCTCTTTCCGAGTTCTATAACCCTGATCAAACCCCGTATTTTTCCGATTTTTTTTGAGAGCCGCATAAATTTTTTTTTAAAAAGTCCTGATCCTGGAAAAAAAAGAAAAGCAGCATCGAATACCTCTTTCCGAGTTCTATAACCCTGATCAAACCCCGTATTTTTCCGATTTTTTTTGAGAGCCGCAGAAATTTTTTTTTAAAAAGTCCTGATCCTGGAAAAAAAAGAAAAGCAGCATCGAATACCTCTTTCCGAGTTCTATAACCCTGATCAAACCCCGTATTTTTCCGATTTTTTTTGAGAGCCGCAGAAATTTTTTTTTAAAAAGTCCTGATCCTGGAAAAAAAAGAAAAGCAGCATCGAATACCTCTTTCCGAGTTCTATAACCCTGATCAAACCCCGTATTTTTCCGATTTTTTTTGAAAGCCGCATAAATTTTTTTTTAAAAAGTCCTGATCCTGGAAAAAAAAGAAAAGCAGCATCGAATACCTCTTTCCGAGTTCTATAACCCTGATCAAACCCCGTATTTTTCCGATTTTTTTTGAGAGCCGCATAAATTTTTTTTTAAAAAGTCCTGATCCTGGAAAAAAAAGAAAAGCAGCATCGAATACCTCTTTCCGAGTTCTATAACCCTGATCAAACCCCGTATTTTTCCGATTTTTTTTAAAGACGCAGAAATTTTTTTTTAAAAAGTCCTGATCCTGGAAAAAAAAGAAAAGCAGCATCGAATACCTCTTTCCGAGTTCTATAACCCTGATCAAACCCCGTATTTTTCCGATTTTTTTTGAGACCGCATAAATTTTTTTTTAAAAAGTCCTGATCCTGGAAAAAAAAGAAAAGCAGCATCGAATACCTCTTTCCGAGTTCTATAACCCTGATCAAACCCCGTATTTTTCCGATTTTTTTTGAGAGCCGCATAAATTTTTTTTTAAAAAGTCCTGATCCTGGAAAAAAAAGAAAAGCAGCATCGAATACCTCTTTCCGAGTTCTATAACCCTGATCAAACCCCGTATTTTTCCGATTTTTTTTGAGAGCCGCAGAAATTTTTTTTTAAAAAGTCCTGATCCTGGAAAAAAAAGAAAAGCAGCATCGAATACCTCTTTCCGAGTTCTATAACCCTGATCAAACCCCGTATTTTTCCGATTTTTTTTAAAGCCGCATAAATTTTTTTTTAAAAAGTCCTGATCCTGGAAAAAAAAGAAAAGCAGCATCGAATACCTCTTTCCGAGTTCTATAACCCTGATCAAACCCCGTATTTTTCCGATTTTTTTTGAGAGCCGCAGAAATTTTTTTTTAAAAAGTCCTGATCCTGGAAAAAAAAGAAAAGCAGCATCGAATACCTCTTTCCGAGTTCTATAACCCTGATCAAACCCCGTATTTTTCCGATTTTTTTTAAAGACCGCATAAATTTTTTTTTAAAAAGTCCTGATCCTGGAAAAAAAAGAAAAGCAGCATCGAATACCTCTTTCCGAGTTCTATAACCCTGATCAAACCCCGCATTTTTCCGATTTTTTTTAAAGACGACAGAAATTTTTTTTTAAAAAGTCCTGATCCTGGAAAAAAAAGAAAAGCAGCATCGAATACCTCTTTCCGAGTTCTATAACCCTGATCAAACCCCGCATTTTTCCGATTTTTTTTAAAGACGACAGAAATTTTTTTTTAAAAAGTCCTGATCCTGGAAAAAAAAGAAAAGCAGCATCGAATACCTCTTTCCGAGTTCTATAACCCTGATCAAACCCCGTATTTTTCCGATTTTTTTTGAGAGCCGCATAAATTTTTTTTCAAAAAGTCCTGATCCTGGAAAAAAAAGAAAAGCAGCATCGAATACCTCTTTCCGAGTTCTATAACCCTGATCAAACCCCGTATTTTTCCGATTTTTTTTGAGAGCCGCATAAATTTTTTTTTAAAAAGTCCTGATCCTGGAAAAAAAAGAAAAGCAGCATCGAATACCTCTTTCCGAGTTCTATAACCCTGATCAAACCCCGTATTTTTCCGATTTTTTTTAAGAGCCGCATAAATTTTTTTTTAAAAAGTCCTGATCCTGGAAAAAAAAGAAAAGCAGCATCGAATACCTCTTTCCGAGTTCTATAACCCTGATCAAACCCCGTATTTTTCCGATTTTTTTTAAAGACCGCATAAATTTTTTTTTAAAAAGTCCTGATCCTGGAAAAAAAAGAAAAGCAGCATCGAATACCTCTTTCCGAGTTCTATAACCCTGATCAAACCCCGTATTTTTCCGATTTTTTTTGAGAGCCGCATAAATTTTTTTTTAAAAAGTCCTGATCCTGGAAAAAAAAGAAAAGCAGCATCGAATACCTCTTTCCGAGTTCTATAACCCTGATCAAACCCCGTATTTTTCCGATTTTTTTTGAGAGCCGCAGAAATTTTTTTTAAAAAGTCCTGATCCTGGAAAAAAAAGAAAAGCAGCATCGAATACCTCTTTCCGAGTTCTATAACCCTGATCAAACCCCGTATTTTTCCGATTTTTTTTGAGAGCCGCATAAATTTTTTTTTAAAAAGTCCTGATCCTGGAAAAAAAAGAAAAGCAGCATCGAATACCTCTTTCCGAGTTCTATAACCCTGATCAAACCCCGTATTTTTCCGATTTTTTTTGAGAGCCGCATAAATTTTTTTTCAAAAAGTCCTGATCCTGGAAAAAAAAGAAAAGCAGCATCGAATACCTCTTTCCGAGTTCTATAACCCTGATCAAACCCCTTATTTTTCCGATTTTTTTTAAAGACCGCATAAATTTTTTTTTAAAAAGTCCTGATCCTGGAAAAAAAAGAAAAGCAGCATCGAATACCTCTTTCCGAGTTCTATAACCCTGATACAACCCCATATTTTTACGATTTTTTTGAAAGCCTCACAACAATTCTTTCAAAAAATATTATTTTCAGAAAAATGAGAGAAGCATCATCGAATACCTCTTTCTGAGTTATATAACCCTGATACAACTCGAAATTTTTTCGAAAAAAATTTATAGGATTTTCTTATTTTCAAAAAATCTTGAATACCTCTCATCATATTCGCCTGATACAAATAAAAAAAGTAATAAAAGTAAAGTAATCACTTATCAACACGTAGCAATGTGAAAACATAATTTTTAATTATCAAACAAATGCCGAAATACTTTATTTAATTAGATTACGAATAAAATGCAGTCAAGTGTACATTTTATAATGAGAAAATTAACAAACCAGCATTAACAATTTCACAAGGAAATTCAACTGTTTTTCCAGCTTCAATATCATAACTCATTGGCTTTGAAAGTATCATTGGTGGTCCAGATATTGTATCTTTATTTTCTTTATCAGCTGCATCAGCATCATCATCATCATCATAATCTTGAGGTGTATCCTCAACAAATCCTTCGTCATATTTATCAGGTCGTGCATAAACTGTATTAAATAATTAATAATTTATAAATTAAAAAATGAATGATTATTTAATTAATTAAATTTAAAATTCATATTATGGAATAATGCCAAATTAAATTGAGACTAAAATATTTTCATTATTTTTTACAATATAAAATAATAATAATTTTATTTTTCTTTTATAAAAAATA
>WSYQ01001306.1:0-25042 GCA_011426435.1 Lysiphlebus fabarum
ATAATAAATATTAAAAATTGTTAAAACTCACTCTGAAACTGCTTTAAAAGTATGTAGGCCTTTCTTTCGTTGTCATAAAATCTTACAGGACCCTGAATCATAAAATTTTTTAAATTGATTAATATATAAATTTTATATTTTTTTTTATAATAAAAAATAAAAAAAGTTATATCATTTTATAAAAATAATAAATTTTAAAAAGCTATAATAATAATAGTTAATATATATATAATTTCAAAGTAATATTATTAAAATTAAATAACACAACTTTGATCTTAGTTATATTCATGATAAAATAACATGATTAGTATAGTCTCATTAGCTTTTGAGATTACAATAGAGCATACAATTCAAAAGGATGTACCGAATAATGCACAAAGGTAGCTTAACATTTAGGCCAAAAAAAAATTTACCTAAATATCAAAGTTTTACTATATAGGTATATAGTTTCATCAAATATATAATGATGTATGAAAATTATTATGTTGAATATATCAACACACATATTATTACATGTTATTTAAAAATTATATTATAAAATAAACTTACAGTAACACCTTCAAAACTAGTATTTTTTAATGCTTCAAGAAATAATTTTTCCCAAAGTGGATCACGATATTTAAAATCAACAACTGTTTGATTTTTTCTGTAGTGTCTTATTCTACGTGATACATGTTGTATTGCTAATGCAACTGCCCATATACCATCATATGTATAACCATGAAAACGTGAATATTCATTACCACGACGTGAATCATATTCAACTTGATATTCATCAGGAGTCTGTAATAAATAAATTTAAAAAATATAATATACAAAAAATTTTTTATCAACTATTATTATTGTATTTATGAATAAAATATTTCAAATATTAAAAATTTTTTTTTTTCTATTTTATTTTTATTTTTTATTATTTTAGTTATAAAAAATATCTGATGATGGAGAATCCCTTCAGAATTTCAAAATTAAATTCCAGATAAATCCGAAGCCTGACAGTTTCAAATTCATCTGGAATTTGTGTGAAAAAAAAGATATAATAATAATAATAAAAGATTAGAAGATTAGAGGTAGCAAGTCAAAAAAATGAATGAAAAAATAAAAATAAAAATAAAACAGTTGCATATGCACTGTATGGCACAATGCCGAATAATATCAATAACATAATAATCAATTGACATTTTCCAGAAATATAAATACATAATATTGACAATTTCCGTTTGTCATTTTCATTTATCTTTTTAATTTTTATTTGAAAATTATCAAATATATAATTTTTAACATTACATTTTCTTTATTCACTGTCATTATTGAGTTACTTTTTTGTTTTTAAAATTGTGAGATAAAGTCACGAGAGATTCGAATGAGAAAAAAGAAAAAAAAAAAAAAAATTAAAAGGGTGAAATGAGGTAAGTTTGAAGAGGTATAGAGGAACGACACTCACAATGCCGGAAATTGTGACATGACGCTCAGTTGACAGTGGAAGTAGGTCAGTCAAAATGGCGCCTTGAAGTGCTTCTGCAAGTTCAGATGGTGCACAACCACCATCAGTACCAAGCCACCATTCTTCAGCATAAGTGCCCATTATCACCCACTGATACTTTCTCCCATACATTTTATGCCTGAAAAAAAAAAAGAAAAAAATAATTTTTCAATTTTATTAATGAATTTTTATGTTTATTGTAAAATAAAATGAAATAAATTTACCTGTATGCTTCACAAAAAATTCTTCTTGCCCATACTTCATTGAAATTACCAAGTATTATTCTGACATCTTTACTTTTAAGTTTTTCAAGTGCTGAACTGACTTCTGTTGCAAAACTTTGTGTCTCAACAACTTCTAGATTGTTGTCATCAAGATCTGCAACGAGTCTATTGTGTGCCTATAATCAAAATTCAACAACTAATTTATCTTGAAATATTCAAATAAAATATTTACACTATTGTATCTTATTAATTAATATAAAATAACAATAAATATTTAAAATTCAATATGTTTTTTTGTAAATTAAATAAATAAATATATATAAACCATTGAAAGTTTGTTCCTTAGCTACATCCTTTTCCTTAGCTACCTCTAAGGGACATATTAAAATTAAAAATCTCATACATGTATATTTCTGTTTAAGTTCACAGGTCCATTCATCCATGAATCGTAAAATTAATATTTAAATTTCATCTCAAACCTACACGTCTGTACAACCAAGAACTCAACAAATATAGGGTATATGTATATATAAATGACAGAAAGTTAAAGAACAAGTCTTTTGCATTAATGGTCTGTGTAATATATTTGTCTCATCGTGTGTGAGTATATTTATAATATATATACTGTAAAATATTCAAATCAAAACTTGCAAAAAGTTTAATAAATTCAATTGCTAATAATAAATTTATATTATATGAAAATTATTATCCTACAAAATTTTATTCAATTGTTATCATTTAATATCAAGTTTATTTTTATATAAAAAATTTTAAATATATTCAAAGAATCAATTAATAATGATTAAATTTTTTTTTTAAATTAAACAATCAGAGTTGAGTGGAATCACAATTTTTTTTCTACTGGGTTTTGATATTATTATTATTATTTTTTTTGAAATATTTTAATGGAACATATATTACGACAAAGGTGAAAAGTGTGGTTGTAACTAGTAGCAAATTCAGAACTAGTATATATATATATATATATATATATATTTCTATCATGTCTGACTAACATTTCTGTGACTTTTACATCCCTATATTTTGCATTAGTAAATGCCCCGAGGTTATTTTATTTCGATTTTCGGCATCAGACATTATCCAATATCCTTTTCATTTTTATATATATATATATCTCATATTACCATTATCATAATATTTATATTATCATATACCAATGAGTATATAAAATGAAATAAAATAGTCACTACTATATACATATTATATTTTTTGTTGGATTTTTTTTTCAACTATTTTTTTACACGCGATGTATAAGTTTTATAAAAACAAACGCATAAATATCAACAGTGACTGTGTATTTATTAATTAATTTTTAAATATAATATTTTATTTAAATTGAATAATCAATATCGCGTGTAATTCATTGTCAACATTTTAATCTTTTGCTATTTTTTTTTTTTTTTTTTTTTATACTATTTAATATTTTGACAACTTTATTTTCTAAAGTTTTAGAATTTTGTTGTTTTTTTTTTTCTTGAGTTATAATTTATGATGACTTTAATATACTTTTTATATATATCTACACATTTATCAGATAATTATAGAGAATATAATAAGTATATTAAACTGCAATAAAAAGATAAGATATATATATATACTTGCTGACTTGAAATTAAAGGGTTTTAGTACCTACTTGATATTAAATATTTTTTATCTTTTGTGAAAATAAGAAAATAAAAAATAAAATATATAAAATAATAATAATAAAATGTTATATAGATGGTTTGTGGTGGATGCATGTGGTTTTTTACTTGGATAAAAGTTTAAATGAAAATGGGCTTGGTAGTATTTCTAATTTTACGATGGACTTTTATTCGTCAAGGTATTAAGTATATTTTTTTGCAAAGAAATTTCAACCTATATATTTTTTTTTTTTTACTTTACCCTTTATACTTTACCTTTAAAAAATATTTATTTATTTAATTTTTTTTCATAACTTTTTATTAATCATTACTTTTTTTTTTTATAAATTTTAGAAAAATATATTTATTTAATTATTAATTTTATGAGTATTTCAAAGATGTTGCAAAGTTGATGGGGAAAGGTCAAAGATGTCTTGAAAAAAAAAATTAGGATTTGTAGTTTAACACATCTCTTCCGGAAAATTAATTAATTTAAAATTCATTTACTTCTTAACCCTTAATTTTTAAACTACACTTTCAAGTAGGGTGCCAGGTTTACGTAGCCTATTTTTTTCACTAGCTCATGTTACCCTTCATGAATTAATACAACTTTATTTTTAGGTCACAGATTTTAATTAAATCCGATTATATCTTGAATTCAACAACGACATGATATTTATCTATTCTTTTTTTTTTTCTTATCAATTTATAAAAATTACAAACATGCACACACCATAGAAATATATTTCATTTTAATAAAATACACAAAATACAATCTCAAAAAATAATTAAAAAAGCATGAAAAATAAAAAAAAAATAACTATCTCAGCAAAAAAAACACACACACACACACATAGTTGAAATTAACAAAAAAAAAAAAAATATTTATTTCACAAAATGACCCATCCAAATATTAAACAAAAAAAAAATATATATACTAAATTTCTATATATTTTTTTTGTTTAAATTAATTAAAACTTTATCTAATTTAAAAATAAATAGAAAAAAACTTTTTAATTATTTATTGTGCAAATATTTCTACGTTTTGATTTTATATTCATGAATGTTTATACACTTGAAAAAAATAAAAAAATAGTTAAATTAAATATTAAAAAATTAAGGTAAAATTTAAAAAATAAATAATTGTTTTTTTAAATTATAAATATATTTAAATTAACAGTAAAAGTTGAATTATTTAAGTTGAATTAGTATGCAAGTAAATTTATATAATAAATACATATATAATTAAGAATATACTCAGGTGATTTTGTGGAATAGTAAATATTCAACAAAATATCATTTTCGCTTAACTCGAGAAAATTTTGTTTTAGCAAACATGTAAATCTGTATATATTGGTGTGTATTTATTATATATATGTATAAAATACCAAGAACTAATACAACAGAGATTAATCATTAGAAACTTTGCAAGTTTTAAGACTTAAAGTTTACAAACACAATATTATCCATTCCAAGCCTTCATCTTGCATTCCCTTTGCCCTTTTACTTTAATCTCATGTTCTATATAGTTTTAGTATCTCAAATGTGGATAATTTCTTCGCTTTGTTTTAAAATTTATCACATATGCATAAATTAATTTTATTAAACTCTATTTATAAATTATTATTAATCATTTTTTGTAATTTTCTTATTAAATCTATTTATTATACCTATAAATATATATAAATCAAAATGAAATATTTAATTTATTTTCTTAGATTACTTACCAGAGAATACCTCGGCTCATTTTGATATATGGTACCAACTCTTGTCCAATTGTAATGATTGAGTAAGGCAACTCGAGGTGCATTGAATGCATTTTCAGATGGTACTATTCGGAAAAAATTTGGAAAACTGGTACTTCCAAACATGGGATGAGTATCAGCATAACTCAACTGAAACAATTAATAATTTATATTAATATAAAATAGTTATATAAAGGAATTTAAAAAAAAAAAAAAATTAAAGAAAGCAGCAGTATTTCTTATTTATATAGATGGTTGTTTGATGTTTATCATTATATTGGTAGATCAAACGATCAAAGTTGAAAAATAGAGTATCCTATATGTTAAAATAAAATCACTTTAAGCAACAAGTATATACTATCTCAAAATATTTTTAATACAAAATTACATATACTTGAAATTAATTTGCATTTGAGGATATTTAATTTTACGCCAAGATGCACTTATTCAATTCAAATTAACGTTTAAGAACGTTACGATTATAAACTGAATTGATTTTTTTAAAAAAAAAAAAAGTAATTTCTTGAAAAAATAATAAAATTATTGCCTTGATTATCAAAGAAATTACATTTCTATATAATTCATTGAATATTTTTTATAAATTGATTTTAAAAAGTAATACTGGGTTCTTAAATATTTTACACAAATATATATGAAATAGCAGAAGAAAATTTTGTGAGCAATGTTGATGATGATGTTGAGAAACTATGTGTTCAGCATCTATATATCAATTGATTGGAACATCAAAGGTTATTTGAGCTCAGAAAGATGAAGTAAGAAGCTTTACTTAAACGCCTATATATAAATTTATCAACCGATAAATTTTTTCCTTATAAAAAGTACACTCAATAGATATTTTTATATGAAAAAAAAAAATAAAATAAAATAAATAAATAAATAAATTTCATTACTTTAGGTTTTATTTTTTACCAAAATATATATTTCAACCAGCTCATCAAATATTTTATACTTATATCCAAATATAAAATTTAAAAAAAATATATTTTAAATAAAATATATAAAAATCAAAAATCAAAATTAGTAAATATTCAAATAAGAAAAAAATAAAATTACTTTGATAAAAAATAATATTTTTTTTTGAATTATATAAATTATAATTTATAAATGTTAAAATAATGGTGATAGATTGGTATTGTTTATTATAATATAAAATAAATAAAAAAAAAAAAAAGTATATATGACAAAATAACTCTCACTGCATAAAATAGCAATGTAACTATTTATATTCTATCTATATGTAAATGAGACTGTCATTTTATGTCACCTCTTAAATCGTTAATCATTCTTGACACACAAAAATAAATATTATAATATATATATACATCTAACCAGATATAAAAACCAAAATAAATTACACGTATAATATATTCTCAACAATGAGTTGAATTTATTTGAAAAAAAAAAAAACAAAAAAGAAAGATAAAATATTATAAATGAGTTAAATTAAATTAAATTGAAAATAATAAATTTAAATATTAACCTGAGTAAGACGCCAATGTTTTGATGCTTTTGCAATTGGATCAGTAACTTGAGTACAAGCAGCACCAAACAGCATAACTTTGTGAGGACCACTGTGCATCATGTCAAAAAATGCTTTGACACCAACTGCTGCATTACACTGAAAAATAAAAAAAAATAAAAACATAAATTTATAAATAAAATAATAATAAAATTAATAAATGTTAATTAATCAAAATTTTGTTAATTAAAATTGTAATTATTAAAATATTAAACGATAAATTTATATATTAGATTTAAAACATGGTAATAATTTTGATGCTAATTATAAAAGTCGAGGACAGGCTTTCATGGTTCGAGAAGTTTTAGAGTGTTATATAGGAAAATTTGGGAGTTAGGGCATGTCCACATACATATATATGCGTATAGTTTCACTGGGAATTATCGATCGTTAATTAACGATACATTTGATTGGCGTTAATCATCATGTTGACCGCATTAAAACGTGCAACACGCGGACCATACTGTTTATTAAAATATACATATTATATAAATAGATTATTTAAATTATTAAACTCTTGACAAAAATTCAATTTATATAAATTTAATAATAATAAAAAATTAATTTTATACATATATTATGAAAAACAAAAGAGAAAAAAAAATATATATATGAAAATTGTTTGTACATAGTTTTTTATTTTTTGATGTTATTGTTATTTTTTTGTTTTTTTTTAATCTATATTGAAAAGCTCTCTGTCATGTTTAAACTTAATAATGAAAAGAGATATAAAAAAAAAAAAAGTCAAGTATCTACTGTGTGCTTGTAACAAGGGCCAGGGGTTACAAGAAAAAAGTTCAATAAAAATAGTTAATTTAAATTTGTACTGAATTTTTATTAAAAAAAAAAGTTAGTAATAATAATAAGACAATATTAAGAAAATATAAATTAATTTGTTATAAAAAAAGAAATTTATTTGAATTTATGACTGAATAAATAGAAAAAATAATTAAAATTAATTTTTTTTAATTTTTTATAATTAAAAAAATAGTTGAATTGGAAAATAAAATTGTGAATAAAAAAATATTCAAATGAGAAAATAAATGTTTGTTGAAGTTTTTTAATAAAATAAAAAATTGTATGAAAATAGATAAGAAAACCACAGGTGTAAAACCACATGACTACAGCTTGTAGAACTTTAATGGACCCAAAACAACTTTTTACTATTTTTTTTTTTTTTTTTATGTGAGAAACAATTTTGGTATAAAATTTTTACTTGCATTTATGAATTTTTTGTTAAATCAATATTATTATTAATATATTATTTTTTATCTCAAAAATTTAATAATAATAAAAATTTTATTTTCAAATAGGTGTAATTGTATTTGACGATGTGGATGCTGTTGGTGGGTCAATTTTAAAGTAGAACAAACGGAAGTGTACCACTTGCACATGAAAATTAAAAAATTAAATTATTCATGTTTTTGAAAATAATATTTAATAATATTATTATAATAAAATTAAATTTAATAATATTTAAACAATTTATTTTGTTTCATTAAATATTTTAAAAAACAAAAATTAATGGCATTTATAATTGAGTTAGATTTTTTTTTATTTATTTATTTTTTTTATCTAAATTTATTTACAAATTGTATATAGCAGTATATATAGAATAAAATAAATTAAAATAAAAATAATAAATAAATAAAATAAATTGAATTCCAATTGTTGTACAATCAAATCACTATCAACGCAATCGATGCAGTTTATTTTCCACTTTGAATCGTGATTGCAATTTTCTTTGAATTTTTTTCAATTGCCTGGAGGTTTAACTAACTTTTACTCTTTTTCTTATATATATATTTTATTCTTGGTATATAAAAAAGTATTTTACTGTTTTGTATAACCAGATTCTTTTATTATAAACCCTCGACTATATATGATCCCGAGTATACATCTAGTTTTTTCTTTTTTTGCTTTTGTCTAAACATAAACTTGTTATTTATTTATTTGTTTATATTATTTTTATTATTACTACTTTTATTATCAAGTCTATGAAGGATATATATAGAAATTAAAAAAAAATATTTTCCCTAAAAATACAAATTGCAATAGAATGTTAACTAAATTTTTTTTTTGTTGAAGAAATATCAAATGCAATTGACAATTTTCTCTCATAGCAAGTTCAAAGTTATATCCAAATATTTAAGAAAAAAAAAAAAAAAACGAGAATAAATATAGGTTTAGTAATATATTATATACATATAGATAAGTATATAATATTGTTTGATATGACCGTGATAAATTTTTAAGCTATTGCATATTCCGGTTGAACACACTGAGCTGAATACCCATAGTTTCGCAACTACCTGGAATGAGTGTGGTTAATCTGGGAAAGCACAAGGCTTGGTTAGCTACATATATATACCTTGATATGTGATATACCATCATCAATCAATTTCAAATTAACTTTTGGAATTTACTAATGAATAATGAATATTATTAAACATATAACCAAAACACAAATATATATATGCTTGTGACCATAAAATTATATAAAAATATTTCATTATATTTTTATGTTTATTGTATATATTAGTATTATTATTTCAACTAATTACATGATGAAATTTAATTGGCTATTTTATAATTAATAATTCATAGAAAGCTGTTATAATCATTGGTGTAATAATTAATTTGCTGGAATAAATTTATAAATAAAAATAATAATTTTTATAACAAATTTACGCTTTAAATATCAAAAGTTTATTAATTATTTAAAGTTTTTTGTTTAAAGAAATTTTAATATCATTATATATAGTTGATGTAATTAAAAAATATAAATTTAATAGAAAAAAATATGTCATTGCTTCGTAAAAAAAAAAAAATGTAACTGTATCTAGATTTTAATATGAAGCGAACATTTTTAAACATGCTCATTGAATTTTCTATATAAACCTGTTAAATTTATTTATACATGTATAGCTTTAATTTTTTTTTTTTTTAAAAACAACATTATTTCTTGTTGAAAAATTTATTTTTATTTATCATATATATATAATAAATAATAGAATAAAAAAAATACTCTGAATAAATAACATAAATATTATTTCTCACAGGAAATCAATATAAAAAAATTCATATAAAAATTCAACATGATTGAATCGTTGTATAATATAACAAAACAGGAAAGTAACATTATTTTAAAAACATTTTCATGACAAGAAAAATAATAAGATGTAATTATTTATTAAATTATTGTGACTTTATCAGAGAAGAAAAGTTTGTGGCTAATATATTTACCAAACTGTCGGATGAGAAAACCGCAGCCGGAAAATTCCTTTATATAATACTTTTGTCGTTTTTTTTTTTTTTTTATATCATTAATTCCAAACAATTTTGTCTTTTCCTATTTGACAACGAGGCAAAGCTATAAGTTTTTTCTTGAGAAAAAAAAAAATAAGAAAAAATAAATAAATGACATTTTTTGTACTAAATGAGTTTGAAACTTTTTTGCTCAACTGTCAACAACATTTCATGATAAGCATGTGTTTATCTTATATAATTTAATTATTAAAAAATAATTTAACGTTAAATTTTTAATAATTACTTAATAAGAATTTTTAAAACTTAAAATTTAATAATATTGTTGTTTGACTGCGTAAATAGAACTTGAATATATTAATTCCAAGCGATGGAAAAATTGTATTGAATAATTTTTGCGTTTTGTTATACTTTAAACTAAACTTTGACCTTTAAACTGAGACTAGTTTTTTAAAAAAAAAGTGTTTTTACTTGAAAAAAATTTTTCTACGTTATAATTTTATGAGATTATGATTGGATTGAGTAAACAACACTGGAAGACAATGTTTCCAAGAGCTCTATGAATGATTTCCAGCTATTTGAAGTCTTGAGCAATCTTTGACTTTCAAATCAGGGTCAGTCTTTCAAAAATAGGGTATTTCACTTGAAAAAATCTTTCTTAAATTTCTAGTTAAAACTTCATGGAATCGATGACAAGTGTAAATTAATATTTTTTTTTGTAAAAAACTCTTACAGAATTTGTGATAGATTCTAATATTGTGGTTAATCAAAACTTTATTTATTATAAAATAATAAAAATAATAATAAATAAATAAACAGTTATAAAATTGCCATGTATAATGACTTTATATAAAACCGAATGATGTAATAAACATGAAGGTAGTTAAGCATGAAAATCGTTGAGAATTAAATTTTCAATCGTAAATGAACGGTTGCGCCGCATAAAGTTCTTGACATATAAAAAAAAAAAAAAAGGTTCAACTATATCTACCCTCTGGCATTATGAGGATGAGACAAAGTTATTCAGGGATGTAATTGCACCAGGGGTAAAAAGTTTTTTAGCCCTCTCTTGTTATATTCATCAAAATGGTTCTGTCTGGTCTTTTGACCACGTTACTATTTCGAAAATTATATATATATCAAAGATTTATGAGATTTCAAAAGAAAATTTATAAATTTTTTTTTTTTTTTGATAATAAAATTAATAAAAAGAGCTTCATCGAAATTTATAAGGAATTAAAAGTCATCAATTATCAGAAAAATTTTAAAGAATAAATTGCTGAAAATAATTCATAATTGTCTTTATAAAAATAAATATTAATAATATATTATTTTTCAAAGAAGTCTACTACTACATTTTGAAAACTGAAATAATTAATAAATAGTTTAGATTATTAAATTTTAATTATAATATTCCATGAAATTTCTATATACAATATTTTGCAGAATATAATTTCTGACAACTGAGAACTTGTAATTTTATGTTTTCAAATTAACAGACATTTAATATTATCATGGATTTTGATATCATTGATTTTGTTATCTCTAATAATAAATATATACTTGTATCATGAATCAGAGCTTTCAAATATATAATTTAATATTTAAAATAAAATGACATAAATTTTTTTGCTACTCTAATAATGTTTATATATTTTTAAAAATAAATTTCAGACAATTATTCTATGAAACCAGAGCTTTCTTTTATATATATCACTCAAATCAGGTCAAGTATATTCTGTCTTTTTTTCCAATTTGAAAAAATAAAAAATAGCCTGGGCACACTCTTGAGGCCGAATCTGATAAATTTTCTCATAAATTCTGGGTTTACTCGTTTATACCAACCGTATCGACATGTAGAAAAAGAATAATCAAAACAACGTTTTGTTTTGTTTTTTTTTTTGTTTTTTCATATATATATATACGTATATAATATTATTATTTTTCCAACAAAACTTTGTTCTCATTTTTATTTATATTTTTTTTACTTTTTTCTTTACAAATCTTTTAAAGTTTTATTTTTTAACAATGTGGTTGGAAAATATATATATGAAATAGTTTGTTTTATTCGTTCAATAGACTTGAAATGCCTTTCATGTGACAAACCATGAAAATATAAAAAATAAAAGTTATTTTTCCCATCAAGTGTGTAAACCCGTATACAATGTTAAATTTTCACCGGTAAATAATGAAAATCAGTGGACCAAAGATCTATTGAAGATGGCTTGAGATATTCCAAAAGAAAAAAAATAAAATAAAATAAAGACTATAAATAGTTAACAAAGTTTGAAAAAATAAAATTGTCACAAAAATAAAATATAAAAAAAAAAAATAAATAATGAAAATCAAGAAAGTTAAAAAGAGCTTTTTATCCTATATTTTTACTAACTTTTGTGTTTTTGTATTTTATGTAGTGATAAAAAAAAACAAAAAAAAAAAATCTATATCACTCGTTTTTATTCTTGTTTTTAACAAACTTTATAATTGTTGATAACGAAAAATATTTTTCATCAAATCTATCATTTTTTTACTTAACTTATACTAATATCAAAAAATAGTCACACAAATGTACATGACGTCTGAACAAAACAACTTTATACTACTTAACAAACTTTTATACAAACTTTTTCAATAAAATTTATTGTCTACAAAATTAACATATATATTTATTCTTTTGATATTTAAAAATTGTTGGATAACAATTTAAAGTCATTTGTATTTTTTTGTCCAAGTATAATTTGAATATTTGTTTATTTAAATTTATTATCACCTAAAAATAATTATTTTATCATTTTTTTATTTGTAAAAATCATTAATGATCAGTAAAGATTATTATTATATTGATTTTCTATAATGTTTATTATTGTGTAAATGTATTATTTACTGAGAATTATTTTGCACAAATCTTGGCTAGTAATTGATTGATCCGCTTACAGATCACCAACTTGGATAATGCACTAATATTTTGAAGTTAGATAATATCAATTGCAAAAATAAAATATATATACAAAGTAACTTGCTGTATAAAATATATACTATCTAATAATTTAATCAAATAATAATTTTTTATTTAATATTTAAAAATTAATTTCAATATTGTTTTTAATTAAATAAAAAATTAAAAGAAAATTATTTATATAGTAATTTATTGATTTTAATTTTAAGCTCAACATAATCTGACTTTTAATTGACTATTTAAGGTCACTATATACTTAAATACTTAAAAAATTAGTTCAATAAAAAACTTTGAATACCACAAAAAAGTTGAGCAACATATATATATTTAACAAAAATAAAAAAAGTTTATTTAAAACTTTGAGGTTTTTTTCATTTTGTTTGAATGAAAAAAAAAAAAAAAAAAAAAAAAAAATGACAAATTACTTAGATTTAAATGTTGATGTAACTCTAACATGTGCCTATTGTAAAGTGTTGAAAGACACGTTTCATCAAGTTGGCATACTTGCGAATTTTTAAATATTCACCAAGAGTCTTGATGAATATTTAAATTTTATGTAAAATTTACAGTTCAATTGCTCAACACTGCAGTCAATTTATATCTGTAGTAGACTAATATTTGATCATATTTCAGTCGATTTTAAATCAACGAATAAAATGTAAATATGTATATAGATAAAAAAAAAAAAGCTTGTCATTTTACTTGATAAAAATGTTATCGCATTATCATTATTTATATAAATTATATATTATGCATTAAAGTATATATATAATGTTGTAAAAATTGTAATTCAATAACCACAACCAATTGTTACAAGCATATGTAACAAAATAAATGGACAGTGTTGAAGAAAATTAGGTATTTAACATCAGCACAATGTACCAACGTTGTTTTCATGGCTTGCAACTTTACTGTTATATCTTTGTACACACATTTTAATGTTAAATTGTTGTATGATATATATATATGAAAGAGTTACTGTTGAGATGTGGTAATAGTCCATCTCAAATGGAAAAAAAAAAAATTTTATACATCACAGAAATAAAAAATACAATTTTTTAAAAAGTCCGATTTTTGAAGTTTTAAAAATATTTTCAAACCCGATTATCAAAGTAAATATTGATTAAAAGTATGTCTTGTTTGGGCATGACAACTTTTTTTTTTCGAGATCTACAAAATGAAATCAACATCAAAGCCTCAAATCTTTGTACAAGCTGATACAATCGATTGAACACGTCATAGGACCCAAGAAATAATTTGCTGTCTATTAAAGACTCATTCATTGTTGACTTTTTCAACATAGTGTTAATGTTTTTTTTTTGTCCTGTGAATATCACGGAATTCGACTACCAGATTAAATTGAATGAGGTATTCTAATATTATACATCATAAAAATGAAAAATATAACTTTTTAAAGATTCAGATTTTTGAGATTTTATAAATAATTTCAAATTTCATTATCAAAGTAAATATTGATTGAAAGTATGTCTTGTTTGAGCATGACAACGTTATTTTTTAGAGATCTACAAAATGCAATCAACATCAAAGCCTTCGAATCTTGATTATCGAAATCCGACTACTTGATTGATCTGAATTTGGACTTTAGATATTATTTATCGTAAAAATATTATAAAAATAAACAATAGAATTTTAGAAGGAGGCCGTTTTTCGAGTCTTTGAAAATTTTTTAATGAAAGTCTAATCACAATTATTTGTTTATTCATTTTGGAGCTTATATGAGTTTGTTTTATATACCAAAATACAAATATACCAAAAAAAGGGATGTTAAAGTGTAGTGGTAAATCATGCATACTTGGACTGAAATTAATGTGAAAGTAATCTATTTTGTTGTAGAGTTTTATGACACGATTCGTGCTTAGAATTTATGATATGGTAAAAATAATTTTCTGTTGATAAATTTATATATAATTTTTCATGGTTATAAGAATGTGTTTTGGTTATTTTTATTTTTTAATAATTTTATTATACATGTAGACACGAATATAGAAAATACAACAAATGAGAAAATGATGCAGGAAACTGAGTGGAATAAAAGTTTGCGTGATGAAAATGGATAACGTGGGTAAAATTTTTCGTGATATAAATGACCAGGGGTTTTTGTTTGTCTCATCAACAGATTGTATGTGTATACAGTTAATAAAAATAATAATAATAATAAATACAACATATATAGAAAATTTGAAAAATATTTTTACAAAATAATTTAAACGTTTCAACGAATTTATTTTATTTTTGTATTGTGAAGATAAACTAATTTTTTTTTTTTTTTTTTTTTTTTGTAGCAATAAAATTTACAGTCATTCAATAAAAATACTTGTTAAAAATAATAAAAAAATTTCAGTACTTTTTTTAAATTTTGATTGAATATATAAAGAAAAAAATATTAGTGTCACGATTCTATTATTTTTGTCAATCATCAAGATATGGACCAATACAGAAAGAATTTATTTTTTTTGAAAATAATAAAAAATAAATTGAAAAGAAAATCCAATAGATACTACAAAGCGAGATGTACTGGAAAAAAGCAATAAATTATTATTTTGTTATCTCATATCAAACGACATTGTGATGCATTTAATTTGAATATATATTTTTTTGTTATCTAGTCAGCAATAAGTGCAGAAATTCTGTTTGAAATTGATAATTTTGTATTTAATTTCAACTCGTATATACGTGATATGACTTAATAAAAAATTTAATTTAAATTCATCAAGTCATATATTAATTTCAAACGTTTTAAAAAAGTATTATTAAATTTATCAATTAATTTAGTTAAAATTTTTCCCAGAAATTTTTTCTATTCTCACAGCTAGATGTCAAAGAAACGACTTACGTAAAAGAAAAAAAAAAAAAAAAGAATAATTAATATTTGCCGACAAACGCATTGAAATAAAAAATAAACTTAAATAAATTTAATTAAAAGACTGTATAAATGTTTTAAAAATTAACCAGAAAAATATATATAAATATAAATGTACAAAAGATTTTCTTACAAAAATGTTTCACAAAGAAAATTATATACACAACAAGTTTTCTGCAAATATAATTATCTTTATCTTTAATTAAAATATATATCTCATTATTAAAATGACAAACAACTTGAATAAATATAAATAAATAAATAAATAAATAAATTTAACTGCCAATAAAGAATAAAAAATAAAGAACGTTTAGTTGCGATAAAAATATTTGCATTTTTGCTGATTAAAAAAAAAAATATATGCACGTTGAATTTCATTGATCTAGAATTGAAAATAATATTAAATATACTTGATGATATTTCAAAAGACATTGTTCATTGATTATCATAAACCTCAAACGTGACTAAATGTGATAAAATAATTGTGACCTACTTTTTTAAATAAAGAAAATCTTTGTTGAATTATTGGAATATTATATATGGAAAAAAATATTTCAAATATTTTTTATTTATATAAGTATATATATATATATTAATAGACATGTTTTTTTTGTAAATTCACAATGTTTGCATAAAAAGATGCAAAAAGTTATATGACATATTAAAAATTATATTTTGATAGAAATATGTTTTTTATCTCATTAAAAATTTGAATTACTTTTGATAATAAATGATAAAATAAAGTGATGTATAAAGGATTTATCATAAATCCCAATGATGCTATTAAAGCTGATATGAAATTTAAAAAAGATGATCGATTTCGAATGACTATTTACATAGTTTATCGAAATTACTCTTTGAGTTAGTTTTAGATAAATGAAAAGTCTGACTGAGTTTTTTTAATTTATAAATTTGAATAAATCAAAATTATAATAACAATAATAATTACATCATATTAAATATGATATTCAATGAAATTATTATATTGAGATCTTATGAATCATTAAATTTAATGAACGAGTTTATTTATTTAGAAAAAAAAGTATTTATTTTTTTCTATTTTATAAACTTTTAAAAATAATTAAATTTAATTATATAATTTTTAAAAAAATGTATTAATTTCACGTATATTATTTTTGATTAATCAAAATGAAATTAAGTTACTCAATCAGTGTATATATATATATATATATTTGAAAAAATAAAAAAATAAATATATTTTTCTATCGTGTTGGCAGTTTGTTGTAACACGCAAAGTAAACGTTACAATTCTCAAACACACACAAAATTCAAATATATATATTTTCATGTTTCAAAGATATAAATGAAATTGCGTGTTTGTTAATTTCAAGTGTCACATATGTTCACTGATTCTATATAGAACTAAAATTGAAGGGCAAATTAAATAAAAATAAAAATTACAAAAAAAAAAAAATAATATTATTTAAATATATAAAATTTTAAATGGGCATATTTTTTATTCTCATACACTTGTTAGAGACATAAATATTTTTTAAATGATAATTTGTAAAAAATTCAGTGAATCGTAACTGTGCAGACATATGGAATGTGGTTGTAATCGTTTTCATTTTTATTTTTTGGGTCAATGTGGCTCTACGTTCAGTCATGTACATATATATTTATCTTTTTTTTTTTTTTTAGTAATTATACAAAAATGAAAAATTTACATTGCTGTTGAATAAAATGCAAAAATATATGATAACAATAGCAACAAAAAAAATAAAACCCATACGTTTGCTGTTAAAAAAAATAGAAAAAAAAATAAAAATAAATTACTATATAGACTAATATTTCTTTGAGGATTTAGCCATTTAATATTTGAAATTTTATCATTTTTTATTCAAAATTGATTTTTTTGTGGATAATAATAATAAAAAAAAAACAAATTTACTGATATATTTTATTGAATTTAAAATGGAAATTTTTATATATCAAAATACAACAAAGAAAATTCGTTGATTCATATAAAAATAATATGAGACAAAGTTCTTGGAATATTATATTCTATATTGAGAAGAAAAAATAATAAAAAATTATTAAAATAACTTTTCAAAAAATTGCTGAGTATGCAACTGAAGTTCTGGTTATAAAAATTATAGAAAGATATTTAAACTATAGTTTTTATAAATTATGAAATAAAAAAAAAAAAAAAAAAAAATGATAAACAAGATAATTTTACAGTCAGCAACAATATACATCAACTTTCAGGGACAAACATTATTACATTTTCATGAATCACAAAACTCAATTACCTTAAAAAAAAAATAAATAAATAATAAATTGAATAGGTAATTTTAAATTACAAGCACGTTATTAAATTATCGTATGGAATATCCGCAAAATATATATAAGTAATTTAATTTTTTAACAAAACTATAATATATAATTACTAAAATTTGTAACCTTTCGATAAATTAATTGAAAAACTTGATCCTTTTTCTTTGTTGTTTACCACATATATTTTTTTAATAATTTTTAAGATAAATAAAAATCAACTAAAATTAAAAAATTGATACTCGGAAAATATTTATTCTTAAAATACAATATACCAGATAAAAAAATAGATATAAACAAAAAAAAAAATAATAAAAGAAAAAAGTATGAATAAATAAAAAAGTAAATAAATTGATTGCCAGAAGAAATAAAAAGAAAAGATATAAATAAATAAGCAAAACCAAGCAAGAAAAATAGTAAAGAACTTTTTTTGGTTTGTTTTATTGCAATTGCTTCTATCTATTGGTTTACTGGACTCAATAGTATTGACTGGGGTTTCAATTATCGAACCGAAAATTGCCCCAGATGGCTTGTGACTAGTTGACAAAAGAATAAAAAAAAATAAGTAAAAATGAACAAACAGTTAAAGGCCTATACTTTGATCCTTTCTAGTGATTTTTTTTTTTTTATATTCGCATATACATAAAAATTCACAAAGCATATAAAGACTTTTATTCAACATGTTAACTTTTAGTCCAGGAAAGGAAAACTTCACATCTAACCAACATTGACAGTTTTCTGGAATTTTCTTTAACCATATCTTTCATATCCTTTCATTTTATTTCCTCTATATATACATACAGTCAATGTAGCTAAGAAAAATATAAATAAGAATAAAAAGTTTAACGTGAAAGTTTTTTTTTTTTATATATTTATCCTCTTTATAGTATTACTGTAATATATATATTCAACAAATTTGTTTTAAAGTTTTATCGATGAGTTTGAAAGATATTTTTTTTTTTTTTCAAAAGTATAATATGACAAGAAAATCGATAACTTTGTGCGAACATTTAAGAAATAAAAATATTTTTTTTATGTACTGAAAATCTGTTGAATTATTAAGAGATACTTTGATAAACTAACTCAAGTTTTCTTTTAATCTTTTTTAAATAATTATATATTTGTGATGATAAGAACAACTAAAAAAATTTAAAACCCATCATAATTGTCAATAAAATTGTTTTTTTTATTTTTGATTTTTAAAAAGTACTAAATAATAGACCATAAAAAAAAATAAAATAAAAGCTTTTATTGAATACCATCAGTGTGATGGAAGCTTTATGAGATTGAAGAATTCTGTGCTTGAATATATAGTGCATATATATCAGTGAAGAGTGACAACAGGCTTTAGTGGTAAAAAATATATATATATAAAATAATGCTGGCATATAAATGTAAAATATGGAAAGAGTAAAAACTTTATATAGAAAAAAAAAAAAATGAATAAATATAGAGAAGAAAATAAAAAAAATATAAAAATGCGTGTAAGTACTTCATGAATTTGCTGGTTTACTATTGCTATATGATTTTCAACGAAAGTAAAAAACTTGAGTTTATAAGTGAAAACCATTGATGCAAAAATATGACAAGATAAAACCATTAAAAAATCAAAAATACATTTCTTAAAAAAAAAAAAAAAACAACATGTATATCAATAATCTACATAAATGTATAACATGTCGATTGAAAATAATAATTTTTGACATTCACTACTTTTTTCTTTGAGAGAGATTTAAAATTCAATAAATTTAAAAAAAAAAATTTTTTTTACTATTTTCTTTTTAGAAATTCTGTTTTATATATTTCATTTTTAATATCCGTTATGTCATATAATGATACTAAAAATAAACCATCAGTGTAACTGACATGAACCGTAGATAATTTTTTAGCAAAAAAAAAACTGAAAACTCAAGTTGACTTTAAAAATAAAAGTATAAATTTATCAAGAGTTTAAATTTAATATTTTAAAAGTAAAAAAAAAAATTATATATAGGTATATATAATTTAAATATTCAAGTTGTAATAATTAAATATTAACAATATGATTTGGTCATTGTTAATGTATTGACATGTTGATTATGATATGAATAGAGCATATCGTGGTGAATAGGCATAACCAAGTTGACCTTTCAGAGAAGATATGTGTGAGTATGTGTTTGTCACAGTGGTTGATTAAGATCCATCTGAGTACAGTATATATATATGTACATATAGTTAACACATTCTCAAATAAGCTCATTTTCCTTTTGTCATTTATACCACAACTCTATCACCATCACTAAATTTACAGTGTTTCATTTGTACATCAACATATCCATATCACACAAATTTATATCAATCATACTAGAATAAAATACAACAAAGATGGAAAGATGTTGATTGAACTAAAAAAATATGTAAAATTATCTAAATGATTTCGATTGCTGTAACTAACAAACAAACTGCACATGACAAGATATTGTCGAAGCGCCCAAAGCTAAGAGTGAGTTTTACAAGAATGGCGTTTTTTTTAAAAAAAATTATTTTTCGATACTTTTTTAGCCGATAGATATTGTAGAGCATTAAAAAAGCAACATTCTGTTATTTTTTTAAATTTTTCCAATGACTAGATCATAAGTATCAAATAGAACAAAAAAGCAAAATCCAAAAAAATTGACTTGCCATTCGAAAATTAGGCCATTTTTTCAGAAATAGCGTTTTTCGATAAAAAATTATTCTTCGATATTTTTTTTCACTATCTTGTAGAGCATCAAAAAACAAACATTCTATGAATTTTTAGAAATTTTCTCACGATTAGTTCTTGACTTTGAGGAAGTGAAAATCCTCAAAATTCATATAATCTAACTTGTAATTAATTTAAAAACATTCATTAATATACATTTAAAATCATTAATATATGTTTTAATTATTAATTTTTAAACAAAAAATATATATTATAAATTTTTAATTAAAAAAATTTTATCAACTACATCTTCATACATCCCTATACATATATTAATACACACATTATTCTTTTTAAAATATAATTTAATTTAGAGTTAAAATATTTTGTATATTATAAAACTTTGTATTCAATTTTTAAGTTAATTTTATATTTTAAAAGATATTTATATGAAAAATTTTATAAAAGGTGTTGAGGTTTACGTCAGTTACCTTGAAGTATTGATCAATATTGAAAACAATTTTTTTATAATATAATAAATATTCTTAGAAAATCTATCGGGTAAATAATTTTTATATAACCGTTCATAAATAAAAAATTAAAATTAACATAGTTAAAAAATATATCAACTTTTATTTTGTTATTTAAAATTTTTAAGAGAAAAAAATTGTTATAATAAAATTATATAAGTATGTTTTATATTTATTAAAAAAAAATATTATTGATGATGAATTTTCTGTGTGACTGTCGATACAGTAAAAAAAATATAAAAATAAAAATATTGATGAAAATTCACATCGACAGATTGTGTCAGGCATTCAATACACGTCTTTTTTTCTTTTTCTACTTCTTATAGTTTACAAACTAATATTTCTTAAAGTTAATTAAATTTTTCTCTTTTATTTTTGTTCGTAATTCTTTTAGAGATATAATATATTAGATTTCTTTTTTTGGATAAATGGATAGGCGTGAACAACCACGAATAATCCACTGGGTTAATGTGTAATGGACTGTGCTTTTAACTAGGGGACAGTTTTTTTTTCTGTAAGAAAATCGAAGTCAAGCTGGTGAAAAAAAATGTTATACATGTGGAAATGGTCTTCCAATTACGTGCACATATTTTGAGAAAAAATATAAAAAAAAATAATTTGTATTTTAATTAATATATTAATAATTTTAAATTTATTGTTGTGTTGAAAATAAAAATGATAAAAAAAAATATAAAAAGGATCAACGTATGTTGAATTTATATTTGTGTCACAAAATATGAAAAGGTGAATTTTATATTGTTTCAACTCAAGCAGACAAAAATCGACAAAGAGTCAATACCATCATTTGAGGCATCTAATAAATATTATTTTTCAGTAAAGTATATATAAAACAAAATTTAATCATTAACCCAACCCAATAATTATCAAACTTAATATCCCAAATATTCAAGATCCAAACTTTATTGAATTATTAAATTATAATACTAACAAACATATTGTAATTTGAAATAATTAATTTCATTGTTTTTAAACAAATAACATTTAATAATCAAATAATTAACACAAAATTTTTTTATTCAAAATAAATGATAAAATATGAATCGATAATTAAAATGCACAATTTCAATAATCATAAAAAAATATATTACAAATTTTTTTAATTAAAAAAAAATTAGTACTGTATAATATTTGTATAAATATTAAACAAAAAATAAATATATTTTATCAGAGTTATTTTATATTAATTTATATTTAATATCATTTTTAATTTGACAAAAATATTTGTTTTATTAGTAAAAAAAAAAAATACGATCATTGCAATTTATAAATATTTCAATGTATATATTTTTACATACATGGAAAAATAGATAAAAAAAAAAAATCCAAATGAAAAGATTTTATTTCAACGGGATAGGGTGAAATTTTGCCTTTAATTCTGGATGCCAGGGCGGCAAAAGGGCGTGGCACTTTTCTTTTGCTCCATATACCACTAAACCAAGTGTGCAATACAAGTATTTTTTTCGTGGTTAATATTCAACTTTACTTTCATTAAATAATAAAAATTAATAATCAAAAATATTAAAAAAAAAAAAAAATACTCTAATGAATAAATTTTTAATTAAAATATTTTGTACTGAATAATTTATTATTTTTTTTGTTAATCAATATTAAATTGCAACTCGATTGATTTTATCTTTTCTAATTTGAACCATTTAACAATAAATAACTTGAAAAAAAATTACAATTTAAATAGTTAATTAATTAATATTTTGGTTAAAATAAACAACTTTAATTTTTGTTTTTTATTTTTTAAAATTTAACAAGTAAAATAACTCTGTATATATTTTTCATTGTTTTAATTTATTTAAATATGAATATTTGGTAGATATAATTTAATAAATGTTTTTGAATTATACAATGAAATATATATTTCAACTACAATTAAGTCTTTTGAAAATCAATGTTAACCTAGTGAAATATTAAGTGCTTGAATAATGTATATATATATTTGTAAATGAAAATAGCGAGAATTGTGAATTGATGATTGGATGGATCCACAAATTTTAAGTACCAGTACATAGACTGAGTTAACCATGCATGACTATGAAAATTTGACTGTGAATTCGTTGACACACGTATATACATTTACAAGAATTTAATTCTATCATTTTCCATATTTCAAGTGAATAAATACGTTTAAATATATTTAAATTTAAAAAAAATATACCTATATAAATTTTTAAACTCGCAATAAATGAAATAAAAATATCTACTCAATCAATCACAAGAATTACAAAAAGAAAAATTAAAAAAAAAAAAAAAAAAAAGTCTGTCAGAGAATAATTAATTATTATCGAATAAACTCAATACAGAATAAAAAAAAATAAATAAAAAATGAATGATACTATTACGAGTACTCAGTAATCTTAAAAAAAAAAAAGCCAATTGTCCATCACTTATATAAAATTAAAAAAAAAAAAAAAAAAAAAGTATTTCATTGTTCTGTTAAATTTTATTTTTATTGAATTAAATTTTTTTTTTTCTTTTTTACCACAAAAATATATTTTATCTGGTTAAAAAAGATTTTTAAAGTTTTATAAAATTTTAAACAGTATAATATTATCATTACAATGTGAGATAAACTGATGTAACTTGTTTAAATTTTTTATTACATTTAATTTAATTAAGCTCAATTTTTTTTTTTATATAAAAATTAAAATATAAAAATAAAAATAATGAAATTACTTGAATTATTAAAAAGCATATAATGGATACTTTATACATATAAAATAAAGTTTTATAAATTAATGCCAATTTTGATGAACTTTATATTATATATATTTATATAATAAATATATTTCCCAGTGGAAAAACAAACTCTAGAATACACTTGATGCATATTGAGCCAAAGGATCTTTGAAGGATTGATATAGAGAACTGCATCATATTACGAATGCATTATTCATACATGTTCTATCGAGTTTTCAAAACTTTAAAATTGAGCTTGGGAATAATGTATATAATGTATTGGTTTTATCCACAAATAAAATAATAATAAAAATAATAATAAAATAGTTAAAAGATAAAGAAAAAAAAAAGAAACAAATATTGATCATCAAATATTTAGTCATATGTCAATTGAGGTGTAAAAATAGTAATGTTATATAGAGTCTAACATTAAATCGATAGTTATAATATTTTTTTAGCTATTGAATTATTTGATTTCATGTCTTTGGCAGTCAAAATATCAAAAATAATTTTGTGGTTGCAGTATAATACTTACAAGTCAATTTGACTTTATTATTTATTTTATTTTATTTTTTTTTTGCCCTCTTCAATACTCAACAATGACTTTCAATTTTATGATATTGATTATTTTTTTTTACAAATATAATATTTTTTATTATTTTTATTCTCAACTTAATTTTTATCATTGTCATAATAATATTAATTTTGACCTGACATTTAATTACCAAACAAATGTTAACAAAAATAAAAAAAATATATAAACTATTTAATTTTTGAATATTAAAAAATTAATTATTATATATTGGATTTAAAAAATAGTTTATCATAATAAATTGTATATATTATTTATAAAAAAAAAAAAATTAAAATATCATTTATCATGTTAATTTATTGCATCAGAGTATATTTTTTTTATTTATTTTTATAAAACGAATTAGAAATACCAAGAGACACGTTTAACGACTTGGTTTTTTTTTTTTTAACAAAGAATATTTAGTTATTATATACAAAACTTTAACTAATAAATAATTCAGCAACAGAAAAAAATATATGAATAAAAAAATTTTGTTAAAATACTCGCGCTGTATATTTATATACCAAATTTTTTTT
>WSYQ01001307.1:0-20978 GCA_011426435.1 Lysiphlebus fabarum
AAATACGTATAACTATAAAACAATGAAAAACGACAGATAATATAATGGCTTTACTAATTCTATTCAAGTTTTTTTTTTAAACCTTGAAAAATAAAAAAAAATATTAAAATTAAATTTACCTTTCACATCTTCAGTGTTTGAACGTAAATTAATCAACATCCACATTATCATAATTTTATTTAAACTTTATATATACTTCCTCATGATTCTTGTTTTTTTTTTTTTTTTAACAGTGTAAAGCTTGATTATAATAACACAAAATTTAACTCTTCAAATGAAGTGTAATTTTCGTAATTTAAAAATCATTTTTACTCATTATTTTTATTACTTAAATTGAAGAAAGAAAAAAACTCTTAATAATTAAAATAAATATTATTTTTATAATTTTTAAATAAAATATATAAATATAATAATATTATAAAGACTTTATTTAAAATATAAAGTCTATCAAAAAATTTAATCTGTTAAAATAGATCATATCATTTGCAAAAGACGACACAATATTTATTTTGTATTTTCAACACGTATTTAAATTTTTTATTAAAAAAGTCACAATAAAAATGAAAAAAAAAAAAAAAAAATTATTCGGGCTTTGGTATATATATAGGTGTTGTTGTTGTTTTTTTTTTTTTTTTTTTTTTTTTTTCATTATGATTATTATTTTTTTTGTTTCACCTTGGTGTTATCTGTGAGTCAGTTGTTCGTCAAAAAGTCACGAATTGCACCGGAAACTGTACGGGGTAATTTTATCTTAAAAATGCATCCGATACCCCGTCGTGGTTTTTCGTGGGCACGTGCGAGTTAATATTTTACCAAAAGTATATAAATGTGTTACTATTTTTGGATTATATATTTAAAAAAAAAAAAATATAATATTAAAATTAAAAACCATAAAAAACAAAGACTGACCGCGCGACACAACGTTGCTCAAGATTTATATAAATTTTTTTTTTTTTTTTTTTGATAAAAATATTTAAAAAAATCCTTGAAAATATGTGACAAAGAAATAATATTTTATAAACACGTAAAATATACTAACTATTATATTTTCTATTAATTTAAAATTTAAAATTTAAAATTTATATTTAAAAAAAAAAGTTTACTTATATTTATTGTTTCTTATCAAATTAAAAATCAGTAAAGTTGTCACCAATTGAAAAATAATGTGTGAGAGTTAAAAAAATAAAAAATAAAAAATAAAAAATTTACAAGAATAAAACCCACAAGAGTGTTGGCATTTGTGGGTGTCGAAAAGATTGACATCGGTCTACCTATATATGGCTGCAACTGAATCCAAGATCAAAGTTACTCGTATCTTGCCACGAAAAAGCCCAGTACCATTTTCTGATGACAATTTCGATAAGGCAAAAAGGATCAAAGAAAAAAAAAAATAAAATAAAATAACATAAAATTTATATATAAAAAAATAAAAAATACAACAACAGTAGTCAAGTGCCAAGTATACCCTTGTAATTATAAAAAACATATATTGATTTTTCTATTTTAATTATCAATTTTAAAAATCAAAAAAAAAAAAAATTTTTTAAATTTAAATAACAAAAATTCTACAGTTATATAATCAAATAACTAACAACATATTTTAATGATATATAATTTAAATAAAAAAATAATTAAATAATTATTAAAAGTGCAAAATTAATAGACACGGATTTTACTTGCATTTGCATTTTTTACAGATGATTTTTCTTTAATTTTTAATCACACAAATAATTATAATAGTATATTTCAGTTGATTGCACACATTTACAAACACATATCAAGAAAAATAAATAAAAATTAACGACAACAAGTTTGTATATTTGAGAATGAACTGGAATTTCCATGAAGTGTTTCATGGGATTGCAACAAACAACGATTGCCGGCGGCATTCGAACGATTTTAAAATGCCACAGCCGTTATATTTGTTGTTTGTATAAAGAAATATATATAAGTTACAGTAAAGCAAGTAAATGTACATTGCAATTTATAAATATATGTATATATATGCAAGTACCAATGAGTGAAAAAAAAAATGCAAAAGAATGAGACGATGAATGATCAGTATAGAAAAATTGAATTAAATTAAATAAAAATACAATGTGATGATGATGATGATGATGATGATATATAAAAATATAAAAAATAAAATAATTAGTAATAAAATAACCTATAAAGTGACTAAAAATAAATGAATAAATAAAAATAAAATTTAAAAAAAAGTTAAACCTTTGGTCATCTTTAGTTATAAGCGTAATGCCAGAAGGTCTTTTATTGTATATATTCAAGTTGGAGGATCAGCCTTAATTAACTTTGAATACTTTACATTGAAAATTCAAGAAAAAATATCTTCTCATTTGTTTGAGTGGATTGATCAAACCATGAAAACATATCTGAGTTTCAAAGTGATACTCACAGGCAAATAAAATACCTGGGTGGTCACCAAGATTCCAGTTTCTTGATAATTGGTTGAGGTGTTTCGACACCAAACCACTATATGTCTTTCAATATGTATATATATATATTAAACTACCCAGTTGAATAATATAATTTAAAAAAAAAACCCTAAACAAGAGAAAATAAAAAAAAATATAATCGCATTGAACGCGGCTATATCATCATTCGGGGTAAAATTCATTTGGTTATTTAGTTTACTCATTCTCAGGGATAAAAATGAAAAAGAATATTTAAAATTTAAATAATGATAAAAAAATATAAAATAAATAAATATCGAACATTAAAAATACACGATGAGATATACCGACTGATACGAGCTGAATGACATTAGGAACGACGCCTACCGAAGTTCTTTCTTAAAATGCCGCTCCTTTTAACAGTATACTACATACATTTTAAAATAAAATCGTAAAATTAAACTCATTTTATTTCACATTTCATATCATTTTTTATATTTTTAAAATTTATATTATTTTATTTTTTTTATAATTAAACAAGTTGTTTAATGATTTATATTTTTTTCTTTAATCTTTAAGGGTTTACATTTTTATATTTATAAATTTATATAATTGATAAAAAATAAATATTAAATTAATAATTATATTTTTATTAGTTGAATTGATAAATATTAAAATATATTTTATCAATATAATTAAAAAATAAAAAAATAGATAAATTAAATGTATGTAAATATTTTCTATGATTAATTGAAAATTAAAAAAAATAAATATGATTATTTTTTGAGGTGTTGGTTGCATTAAATAATTGACATATTTTGACAATATAAATTTTAAGGGATGAAAAAATTATTATAAGGGTAATGTTTCCTGTCTGACTCATCATTTGCATTTTATTTGTTTTGATTGTTGTCTCAAATGTGTATCGGTATCACCCCAAAAATTTATACAATTTTCTGTAATTTTCACATAACTGGTTTTTTTTTTTCCCACCCCTGAAATAACTGTAACATATTCGTATCACTTCGTCAAGCTATCCCACAAAATTTCATCCCTATCATTGACCTACCTCTCCCTTTTTGAATTATCGAAGGGTAGAGTTTATTCGTTTGTGAAATTAGTCCTGGTTTTGTCGTGTGTATATTTTATATATATTTTTTTTTGGCTTGATATAATTCCCCTTTGCTTGGATAAGAAGAAGAAGAAAATAGTAGCCAGTGTTTGTATCAGTCTTGAATCTGGTATAAACATCAAAATTAGATACGCAAGAATTATTGACAATTTTTATTTTATTTATATTGGGGTGTCATAGTTGCAATCATCCAATTATGCTGATCGTCAAATCCAGCTATATCTTGTCATGTCAAATATATATAAACAATAAATAAAAATAAAATATAAATTTGAAAGTCTAAAAATAAATAATAATAATTATTTCATTAGAAAAAAAATAATTTGTCAATTCAACAAAAAAAATTTACACTAAATGTGTGTTTGATTAAATAAAAAAAAAATCACTCATCACAGAATTTTGGTAATTGTGTTGGTGTCATCAAAATGTGAGAAAATTTAATTGAAACAATTAGATCATACAACAGTTGAATTGATGCAATCAGTTATTCTCATATTAAGTTTAAATTTTTCAAAGCATTACCCCAGTTTTTTTTTTCTTTAATTTATTTAAAAAAATTTTAATATTGTGCTTGCTGTGCGTTTACTCAACTTGAATATTTGAAAGGGGTTATCAATTTTCTGGGTGACACCATAACTGTCAATTGACAGTCAGATTTTACTTTTTAAGTATTAACTTTCGAATGATTGACGAAATTACTTTCACTTTGATATTTAGTTCTATTGATTGTTCATTATAACAACACAGTGATTTATTAGAAAAAATTGATTTATATTTAGAATCTTATTATAAAAATGTATACTTGGCTGCATTTTATACGTCATCTAATTGGTCAGAATTTTTCGGTGATTGTTCGATATAAGATGGCTTCTTTGGAATACCTCTTTTCCTGTTCTATTATCCTGTTGACATGACTTGAACATGACTTGAAAAGAGGTATTCGATGCACTTTCTTGTTTTTCTCTGATATCGATATTAATATATTTCAAAGTTTATCGAGAAAATTGACGAAAACACTAGGCAAACATGACTTGATGAGAGGTATTCAGTGCCGCTCCCCATTTTTTTCTATCATCAATATTTTTCAGTGTGGCCAAATTAACTTATTTAAAAATTCATCGAAAAAATGCTAAAAATACTAGGCAAACATGACTTGATGAGAGGTATTCAGTGCCGCTCCCCATTTTTTTCTAGAGTTGATAATTTTCATAGTGGCCACATTAACTTATTTAAAAATTTATCGAAAAAAATGCTGAAAACACTAGGCGAACATGACTTGAAGAGAGGTATTCAATGCCGCTCTCCGTTTTTTTCGAGAGTTGATATTTTTCATAGTGGCCACATTAACTTATTTAAAAAATAATCGAAAAAATGCTGAAAATACTAGGCGAGCATGACTTGAAAAGAGGTATTCAATGCCGTTCCCCGTTTTTATCTACCATCAATATTTTTTAATTTATCGATATTAACTTATTTTAAAATTTATTAAAAAAATGGCCAAAATACTAGGCGAACATGACTTGAAAAGAGGTATTCAATGCCGTTCCCCGTTTTTCTGCATTATCGATATTTTTTGATTTATCGATATTAACTTATTTTAAAATTTATTGAAAAAAATGGCAAAAATACTAGGCGAACATGACTTGAAAAGAGGTATTCAATGCCGTTCCCCGTTTTTCTGCATTATCGATATTTTTTGATTTATCGATATTAACTTATTTTAAAATTTATTGAAAAAAATGGCAAAAATACTAGGCGAACATGACTTGAAAAGAGGTATTCAATGCCGTTCCCCGTTTTTCTGCATTATCGATATTTTTTGATTTATCGATATTAACTTATTTTAAAATTTATTGAAAAAAATGGCAAAAATACTAGGCGAACATGACTTGAAAAGAGGTATTCAATGCCGTTCCCCGTTTTTATCTACCATCGATATTTTTTGATTTATCGATATTAACTTATTTTAAAATTTATTGAAAAAAATGGCAAAAATACTAGGCGAACATGACTTGAAAAGAGGTATTCAATGCCGTTCCCCGTTTTTCTGCATTATCGATATTTTTTGATTTATCGATATTAACTTATTTTAAAATTTATTGAAAAAAATGGGAAAAATACTAGGCGAACATGACTTGAAAAGAGGTATTCAATGCCGTTCCCCGTTTTTCTGCATTATCGATATTTTGCGATTTATTAATATTAACTTATTTTAAAATTTATTGAAAAAATTGGGAAAAATACTAGGCGAACATGACTTGAAAAGAGGTATTCAATGCCGTTCCCCGTTTTTATCTACCATCGATATTTTTTGATTTATCGATATTAACTTATTTTAAAATTTATTGAAAAAAATGGCAAAAATACTAGGCGAACATGACTTGAAAAGAGGTATTCAATGCCGTTCCCCGTTTTTCTGCATTATCGATATTTTTTGATTTATCGATATTAACTTATTTTAAAATTTATTGAAAAAATTGGGAAAATACTAGGCGAACATGACTTGAAAAGAGGTATTCAATGCCGTTCCCCGTTTTTCTGCATTATCGATATTTTGCGCTTTATTAATATTAACTTATTTTAAAATTTATTGAAAAAAATAGCAAAAATACTAGGCAAACATGACTTGAAAAGAGGTATTCAATGCCGTTCCCCGTTTTTCTGCATTATCGATATTTTTTGATTTATCGATATTAACTTATTTTAAAATTTATTGAAAAAAATGACAAAAATACTAGGCAAACATGACTTGAAAAGAGGTATTCAACGCCGTTCCCCGTTTTTCTGCATTATCGATATTTTTTGATTTATCGATATTAACTTCTTTTAAAATTTATTGAAAAAAATGGCAAAAATACTAGGCAAACATGACTTGAAAAGAGGTATTCAATGCCGTTCCCCGTTTTTCTGCATTATCGATATTTTGCGCTTTATTAATATTAACTTATTTTAAAATTTATTGAAAAAAATGGCAAAAATACTAGGCGAACATGACTTGAAAAGAGGTATTCAATGCCGTTCCCCGTTTTTCTGCATTATCGATATTTTTTGATTTATCGATATTAACTTATTTTAAAATTTATTGAAAAAAATGGCAAAAATACTAGGCGAACATGACTTGAAAAGAGGTATTCAATGCCGTTCCCCGTTTTTCTGCATTATCGATATTTTTTGATTTATCGATATTAACTTATTTTAAAATTTATTGAAAAAATGGCAAAAATACTAGGCGAACATGACTTGAAAAGAGGTATTCAATGCCGTTCCCCGTTTTTCTGCATTATCGATATTTTTTGATTTATCGATATTAACTTATTTTAAAATTTATTGAAAAAATTGGGAAAAATACTAGGCGAACATGACTTGAAAAGAGGTATTCAATGCCGTTCCCCGTTTTTCTGCATTATCGATATTTTTTGATTTATCGATATTAACTTATTTTAAAATTTATTGAAAAAAATGGCAAAAATACTAGGCGAACATGACTTGAAAAGAGGTATTCAATGCCGTTCCCCGTTTTTCTGCATTATCGATATTTTGCGCTTTATTAATATTAACTTATTTTAAAATTTATTGAAAAAAATAGCAAAAATACTAGGCAAACATGACTTGAAAAGAGGTATTCAATGCCGTTCCCCGTTTTTCTGCATTATCGATATTTTGCGCTTTATTAATATTAACTTATTTTAAAATTTATTGAAAAAAATAGCAAAAATACTAGGCAAACATGACTTGAAAAGAGGTATTCAATGCCGTTCCCCGTTTTTCTGCATTATCGATATTTTTTGATTTATCGATATTAACTTCTTTTAAAATTTATTGAAAAAAATGGCAAAAATACTAGGCGAACATGACTTGAAAAGAGGTATTCAATGCCGTTCCCCGTTTTTCTGCATTATCGATATTTTGCGCTTTATTAATATTAACTTATTTTAAAATTTATTGAAAAAAATAGCAAAAATACTAGGCAAACATGACTTGAAAAGAGGTATTCAATGCCGTTCCCCGTTTTTCTGCATTATCGATATTTTGCGCTTTATTAATATTAACTTATTTTAAAATTTATTGAAAAAAATAGCAAAAATACTAGGCAAACATGACTTGAAAAGAGGTATTCAATGCCGTTCCCCGTTTTTCTGCATTATCGATATTTTTTGATTTATCGATATTAACTTATTTTAAAATTTATTGAAAAAAATGGGAAAAATACTAGGCGAACATGACTTGAAAAGAGGTATTCAATGCCGTTCCCCGTTTTTCTGCATTATCGATATTTTTTGATTTATCGATATTAACTTATTTTAAAATTTATTGAAAAAAATGGCAAAAATACTAGGCGAACATGACTTGAAAAGAGGTATTCAATGCCGTTCCCCGTTTTTCTGCATTATCGATATTTTTTGATTTATCGATATTAACTTATTTTAAAATTTATTGAAAAAAATGGGAAAAATACTAGGCGAACATGACTTGAAAAGAGGTATTCAATGCCGTTCCCCGTTTTTCTGCATTATCGATATTTTGCGCTTTATTAATATTAACTTATTTTAAAATTTATTGAAAAAAATAGCAAAAATACTAGGCAAACATGACTTGAAAAGAGGTATTCAATGCCGTTCCCCGTTTTTCTGCATTATCGATATTTTGCGCTTTATTAATATTAACTTATTTTAAAATTTATTGAAAAAAATAGCAAAAATACTAGGCAAACATGACTTGAAAAGAGGTATTCAATGCCGTTCCCCGTTTTTCTGCATTATCGATATTTTTTGATTTATCGATATTAACTTATTTTAAAATTTATTGAAAAAAATGGCAAAAATACTAGGCGAACATGACTTGAAAAGAGGTATTCAATGCCGTTCCCCGTTTTTCTGCATTATCGATATTTTTTGATTTATCGATATTAACTTATTTTAAAATTTATTGAAAAAAATGGGAAAAATACTAGGCGAACATGACTTGAAAAGAGGTATTCAATGCCGTTCCCCGTTTTTCTGCATTATCGATATTTTGCGCTTTATTAATATAACTTATTTTAAAATTTATTGAAAAAAATGGCAAAAATACTAGGCAAACATGACTTGAAAAGAGGTATTCAATGCCGTTCCCCGTTTTTCTGCATTATCGATATTTTGCGCTTTATTAATATTAACTTATTTTAAAATTTATTGAAAAAAATAGCAAAAATACTAGGCAAACATGACTTGAAAAGAGGTATTCAATGCCGTTCCCCGTTTTTCTGCATTATCGATATTTTTTGATTTATCGATATTAACTTCTTTTAAAATTTATTGAAAAAAATGGCAAAAATACTAGGCAAACATGACTTGAAAAGAGGTATTCAATGCCGTTCCCCGTTTTTCTGCATTATCGATATTTTTTGATTTATCGATATTAACTTATTTTAAAATTTATTGAAAAAAATGGCAAAAATACTAGGCGAACATGACTTGAAAAGAGGTATTCAATGCCGTTCCCCGTTTTTCTGCATTATCGATATTTTTTGATTTATCGATATTAACTTATTTTAAAATTTATTGAAAAAAATGGCAAAAATACTAGGCGAACATGACTTGAAAAGAGGTATTCAATGCCGTTCCCCGTTTTTCTGCATTATCGATATTTTGCGCTTTATTAATATTAACTTATTTTAAAATTTATTGAAAAAAATAGCAAAAATACTAGGCAAACATGACTTGAAAAGAGGTATTCAATGCCGTTCCCCGTTTTTCTGCATTATCGATATTTTTTGATTTATCGATATTAACTTATTTTAAAATTTATTGAAAAAAATGGCAAAAATACTAGGCGAACATGACTTGAAAAGAGGTATTCAATGCCGTTCCCCGTTTTTCTGCATTATCGATATTTTTTGATTTATCGATATTAACTTATTTTAAAATTTATTGAAAAAAATGGCAAAAATACTAGGCGAACATGACTTGAAAAGAGGTATTCAATGCCGTTCCCCGTTTTTCTGCATTATCGATATTTTTTGATTTATCGATATTAACTTATTTTAAAATTTATTGAAAAAAATGGCAAAAATACTAGGCGAACATGACTTGAAAAGAGGTATTCAATGCCGTTCCCCGTTTTTCTGCATTATCGATATTTTTCGATTTATTAATATTAACTTATTTCAAAATTTATTGAAAAAATTGGGGAAAATACTAGGCAAACATGACTTGAAAAGAGGTATTCAATGCCGTTCCCCGTTTTTCTGCATTATCGATATTTTTTGATTTATCGATATTAACTTATTTCAAAATTTATTGAAAAAAATGGGAAAAATACTAGGCGAACATGACTTGAAAAGAGGTATTCAATGCCGTTCCCCGTTTTTCTGCATTATCGATATTTTGCGCTTTATTAATATTAACTTATTTTAAAATTTATTGAAAAAAATGGCAAAAATACTAGGCAAACATGACTTGAAAAGAGGTATTCAATGCCGTTCCCCGTTTTTCTGCATTATCGATATTTTTTGATTTATCGATATTAACTTATTTTAAAATTTATTGAAAAAAATGGGAAAAATACTAGGCGAACATGACTTGAAAAGAGGTATTCAATGCCGTTCCCCGTTTTTCTGCATTATCGATATTTTGCGCTTTATTAATATTAACTTATTTTAAAATTTATTGAAAAAAATAGCAAAAATACTAGGCAAACATGACTTGAAAAGAGGTATTCAATGCCGTTCCCCGTTTTTCTGCATTATCGATATTTTTTGATTTATCGATATTAACTTCTTTTAAAATTTATTGAAAAAAATGGCAAAAATACTAGGCAAACATGACTTGAAAAGAGGTATTCAATGCCGTTCCCCGTTTTTCTGCATTATCGATATTTTGCGCTTTATTAATATTAACTTATTTTAAAATTTATTGAAAAAAATGGCAAAAATACTAGGCGAACATGACTTGAAAAGAGGTATTCAATGCCGTTCCCCGTTTTTCTGCATTATCGATATTTTTTGATTTATCGATATTAACTTATTTTAAAATTTATTGAAAAAAATGGGAAAAATACTAGGCGAACATGACTTGAAAAGAGGTATTCAATGCCGTTCCCCGTTTTTCTGCATTATCGATATTTTGCGCTTTATTAATATTAACTTATTTTAAAATTTATTGAAAAAAATAGCAAAAATACTAGGCAAACATGACTTGAAAAGAGGTATTCAATGCCGTTCCCCGTTTTTCTGCATTATCGATATTTTGCGCTTTATTAATATTAACTTATTTTAAAATTTATTGAAAAAAATAGCAAAAATATTAGGCAAACATGACTTGAAAAGAGGTATTCAATGCCGTTCCCCGTTTTTCTGCATTATCGATATTTTTTGATTTATCGATATTAACTTCTTTTAAAATTTATTGAAAAAAATGGCAAAAATACTAGGCAAACATGACATGAAAAGAGGTATTCAATGCCGTTCCCCGTTTTCCTGCAATATCGATATTTTTTGATTTATCGATATTAACTTATTTTAAAATTTATTGAAAAAAATGGCAAAAATACTAGGCGAACATGACTTGAAAAGAGGTATTCAATGCCGTTCTCCGTTTTTATCTACCATCGATTATTTTCGATTTTTCGGTATTAACTTATTTTAAAATTTATTGAAAAAAATGGCAAAAATACTAGGCGAACATGACTTGAAAAGAGGTATTCAATGCCGTTCCCCGTTTTTCTGCATTATCGATATTTTGCGCTTTATTAATATTAACTTTTTTAAAATTTATTGAAAAAATTGGGGAAAATACTAGGCAAACATGACTTGAAAAGAGGTATTCAATGCCGTTCCCCGTTTTTCTGCATTATCGATATTTTTTGATTTATCGATATTAACTTATTTTAAAATTTATTGAAAAAAATGGCAAAAATACTAGGCGAACATGACTTGAAAAGAGGTATTCAATGCCGTTCCCCGTTTTTCTGCATTATCGATATTTTTCGATTTATCGATATTAACTTATTTTAAAATTTATTGAAAAAAATGGCAAAAATACTAGGCGAACATGACTTGAAAAGAGGTATTCAATGCCGTTCCCCGTTTTTCTGCATTATCGATATTTTGCGCTTTATTAATATTAACTTATTTTAAAATTTATTGAAAAAATTGGCAAAAATACTAGGCGAACATGACTTGAAAAGAGGTATTCAATGCCGTTCCCCGTTTTTCTGCATTATCGATATTTTTTGATTTATCGATATTAACTTATTTTAAAATTTATTGAAAAAAATGACAAAAATACTAGGCGAACATGACTTGATGAGAGGTATTCAATGCCGCTCTCCGTTTTTTTCGAGAGTTGATATTTTTCATAGTGGCCACATTAAGTTATTTAAAAATTCATCGAAAAAATGCTGAAAATACTAGGTGAACATGACTTGAAAAGAGGTTTTTTGATTTATTTTATACTTTTATCTAATATTGATATTCTCCAACATTTCAATAGTAACGCATCTTGAAATTTTCTAAAAAACTTTTGAACTTGTATCAGGCAAATATAATGACTACAGAGATATTTGAATATTTTTTTCTCAACAAATTTTGGATTTGTATCAGGCGAATATAATAAACGAAGAGGTATTAGACTGATAGTAATTGAATGACAAATTCTCCAAATAATCTAGAGCATAGGAATGCAACAATGATAAACAAAAATTATTTAACAGTCCGTATAATTTTTCAGCCGTTTCATTATTCGTTATTATCCAAATAGTTTTAAAAAAAAACCGGTAAGTTATATTAAATTGTTATAATTTTTTTTATTGTTTAATTTTAGTTCAAATAATTTAGTCTAGTTACACGCTATTGACGTCGATTTTTCAATAATAATAAAAAATTTATTGCTTTTTTAATGTTTTCCAGTGCTGCAGGCGCCTCATTATCTCTGTAATAATCTAATAATAATAAAGAATTTTTATGTAAAAATAAACAAAAACAATCATCATTTTAACAGTCATGATTGTCAGCTTTTTAGCTACCTCTCGACTGTTATCACCATAACACAATATCTTCTACAATAATTATCCCTTCAAAAATTTAACTAATTGATCAATAATAGTTTAGTATTAATATTCAACTTGAAAAACTATTAATCATAATATCAATCTGGTGATTAATTTGATAACGCTGATAAATATGATGAATATCTAAAAATCTAAATTTGATAAAAATCATAATTGTGTTAATTCAAATTTGAAGTAATATCATTAATCTAAATTAACAGTTAAAATAAAAAATAATTACAATTGATAGATTAGTTTTATAAAAACAAAAAAAAACAGGGTTTGAAAAAAAAATTTATATAAAAATGAAAAAAAAGACAACAAAAGTAGCAGATGTTTTTAAGCTCACCTGTTGGTCTCACACTAATTACAAATGAACAAGTATAAAACGATGAATATATAAATACATATAAAAATATATATGTATCAATAAATAATGTGGTTGTGTCTCTTGCACTAAAAAATAAATGCATTATATGGTGCAATAGTGCAATATATATGCAAGGAAGAAAACGGTGGTTATAACGACAAGATTTATCGACGCAGTTTTTATGCCTCAAACGGTTACAGACCACACAAGTTAAATTGAAAAAAAAAAAAAAATACAAAATATATATTTTTCCAAATTAAAAATTTTTATTCAAATTTTATAACTATTTTTTTTTATAATTATTAATTAGAAAATTTAATTTTAAACAATTTAATTAATCATTCATTTAAAATTGATTAGAAAAAAATATTTTTAAAAATTTTTAATTTTACAGTTAAAAATAATTAAATTGTCAATAATCATTAGAGCAAATTGATTATTATAATTACATTATATTTAATTATTAAAATATTTTTATAAACCGATTGATTATAAATTCAAAGAGAAATTAAAATATAAAAATTTAAAATCAAAGTAAAATTTGATTGCAAATAAATAATTAATAATTACAAATAATTTACGAAATAAAGTTTTAAAAAAGTTGTTTATTCAATTGACATTTGTATTTATTATAATTATAATATATTTATATTTAAATATAACTGTCAGTAATTTATTCAAACGCATATATGTATAAAGTTTTTAAAATGTCCGCAGACAAGACGCCATTGCTGTAATGATTCAACAATCTATAATCTAAATAAGTCACCAAGTTTTATATCTGATATTCTGATCCGGTTATAAAAATCTTATCTTCCTTTTTTGATATACATATAAATTTTCTATCAACATTAAACAGCTATAAATTTCTGCATCAAGATGTCAAATAATTTTTTATATATATTATTTATTACAAAGATTAATCGTCTATATTATTTTTGCAAATTATAATTAAACACAATTTAATAAAACTTTCAATGTTTATAATATATTTGTTAAAATAATAACACAATAAATATATAATTTAAAAATTAATAAATTTGATATATAAAATATCAAATTAATAAAAATAGAAAATATTTAATCACAAATTTATATGGGAATAATAAATTCCCTCGAGGTTAATATACATCAGTATGGATCTGTTTTTTTTTTTTTTTTTTTATTTCCTGACATCTTGGCACTTGGAAAAATTAAGACATAGATCAAGACGATGTGTCATGAAATGATGATAAAAAAATAATATAAATTTCAAGTTTTTTAAATGTTTGTTGATGTAGTCAAAACGACCTTCCAAAGACAGCATTTAACCTACTATCAGACACAAGTGAATGTCTTGTTTTATTTTATTTTATTTTTTTATATATACATCTAGAAAAGTTGACGATTCTTTATATTGGTGACGCAGGTGCAACCTCGGTGTGCCTTTTTTATTTATTTATTTATTTTATTTCAAATAGTTTTATATCACCCCATTAATACACTTTTAAACAAATGATAATTCAAAATAAATGTCACACTGTTTAAGACCTTTTTGTATATTATATTTATTTATTTTTTTTTTTGCAAAATAATTTATATATTATTCAATGAAAATTTATACTCAATCGATATTATTTTTTATTTATTTTATTTGTAATATATATTTTTTCCTCAATCAATGTGAATAAAATGATTGGATAATTGTAAAATTAATTATCATAATTATTTGTAATGATAAAAATATAAATATACACATGTTGATGTTGTTGTTGTTGTTGATGTTTTTTTTTTTAAATTTTTTTTTATGATGCTTTCAGTTAATGATAATATTAAATTATTTATTGATAATATCATCAGTTCGTCAATCTCGACCTTTTCAAATTATGTTTATAAAATACTATATGCAAAAAAAAAAATGAAATAAAAATATAATTTAAGTGTTGTATTGACTTGAGAAATTTTGTGTGGGTATATATATGGTGAAACGTGTTTGAATTGAACTCAGGTGTTGACCAGTTGGTCGTCTCTTTATTTATTGATTTACCCAATTCGGCAAAAGTGCCGACAGAGGCGGTGAATATCGTGATTAAAACACATTACAGATTCACAAATTTTTTTTTTTTTTTTTTTTTTATTATTTTTATTATATTCTCATCAAATTATTATCTTATTTTTATTTTATCAAATATACTAAAGTATATAGGTATAAAAAAATAATCACATAAACTTTTTTTTTTTTATTTTTATTAATTTTTTAATATTAAATATACAGTGTTTTATAAAATCATTAATTTTTAAAATATATATTTTTAATTTTTCTATGACTAGACATATGGAAAAAAAAAAAAAAAAAAGCTTAAATATATTTAATCATGTGAAAAAATAATGAAAAAATAAAAAATAAAAAAATGAAAGAATAAAATATAAATAATAGCGGAAAAAATGGTTGAAAAGATAAAATAAAAAAGAGGATAAAAATAAAAAAACAGAAAGACTTGAATATACCATATACCATACTTGAAGAAGAACAAGATGAAGATGAAGAATATATATTTATAAAAAAAAAAAAAAAAATGATGTGAAGTGGGCCCAGCGGGTTTTTCACTGCGGGGGTCAGTTTCTCTATTTCGTACATGTTAAATACTCATATCCACCTAAGCATATCCAAAAATAAAAAGATAAATAAATATAATAAATAAATAAATAAATAAATAAATAAAAAAACCAACATCGGCGCCGACAAATAACTACCCATATTATCCGATCTTGTAGGCTACCATCTCGACATGACTCTTTTGTGCCAAACTAGCTATATTTCATATAAAAATAAATAAAAAATATATTAATATGAGGCAGTGAAGAGTTACCCAACAATATATCACCAAAAATATCTCATCTTGTTCATCCATCACAAATAATCTGCACTACATATTCAAATCATGAGAATATAAATAATTTTCATCCAACTTTTAATTCATGTCATTGAATATTTTTTATCACAACTGCATCATCATCATCATCATCATCATCATCTTTTTATGTACCAATCAATCAAATAACATAATTATTATATTTAATAAAAAAATAAATAAATAAAATTATTATATATTATTTTAAATTTATGCCAAACATTGTAAAAAAAGCTTAAAAAATTATAAAAAAAAAATTGTAAATCAGATCAATTTGATATTGCTAAAAATTTCTTTTATAAAAACATATTTATTTATATATTTATAAATTTTTAATAGAAAAATATATAAATTATATTAAAAAATATAAAATTGAAAATATAATATAATAAAAAATTAAATTAAATATTTTATTTATAATCTTGTATAATTATATTCATTAATTATTAATAATATATATTTATTATTTAAAATAAATTTTTTTTTTTTATATAAATTAATTCACTTGAGTAGTTAAAATTTTTTTTACTTTCATAAGGAAAATAAGACTCTACACCTCGAGGCGGCGTCGGTCCCACAAACGTGCCGACAAACGTTGTCTCACTAGGAGTTTGTCTCCCCACTATTCTTCCTGTCGCATATATTACTATCTTTATTTAACTGATTATATTTTACATAGGTTTACTCTGTTACCTTACAATATTATATACATATATTTTATATATATTTTTTCATTTTGTTCATACGATGGTGTAGTCTTAACTTGATGCGTGGTTGGATGCTGCATCATCACCATCATCATCATCATCATCACACAATTATATCTATTATCAATGCACATATTCACTGAACAATTGAATACTTTGATTGTTTAAGAACTTTATTGTTTAGTATTACAACAAATTGAAATTATATATTTACAACAAATTATATTGATATTAATCAATAAAATAAATTTATAAACATTTAAATTTTATAAATAAATAAAAAATTCAATGATTAAATAATTAAATTGTTTATTTTTTTTGTCATTTTTGATCAATTAAATTATACATCAGTCAATTTTAATTTTCAATGAAAATTAATTAATTGTATAAACTTGATTGATTATTTAAAAAAAAAAACAAATTAATAATTTATCAATTTAAAATTATTATGATTAAATAATATTTAATAAAATTGAATTTCAAATTAAGATATCGTTAAAAATAAAATTTGTTTCTTGTCTGACTATTTTAATTTTTTTCTACTTGAAAAAAAAAAATGAAGAAATATTCATTAATATTTTGAGAATTGCAAAAGGCGATATATAACAAAATTTTGTTAAAATATTTTCACAATATAAAGAATTTATTTTTATATAGGATATAAAATTGAGTAAAAAAAAAAAAAAAAGAGTAAAAGTAAAGAGAATTTAAGTACACAAGAGAATACAGCCGCAACATTTTGCGAGTTTAAGATGGACATGGACAGGTTTGCATTGTATTCCACGATCAGTAAATTTAACTCGTCGGTTTGCAGAGTGTAAATGAGAGTCCAAGAAATCCATCGAATGCGAAATGGACACGTATTGCTACTGAACACATTGAATACTATTTTCTCTCTTGAGATTTATTTCTCCCCAATACGAAAAATGACCAACAAACATCCCTTTGTCGCAATTGCCGCGGTGAGAAGTCTGCATTTTTCACTATTTTTTTTAAATTTAATTTAATTTATTTTTAAACTAAAAATAATTTAACTACTTTTAATTAAATATTTATAAAAATATATTTTATTAATAATATTTTATATTTTTTTTTTAATGTCAGTTTGTATATTTATTATTTTTTGTGCATGATTAAACATTAGCTGATTTTTTGAATCGTAAAATTGTCATGTCCGATTGGCAAGAGGCAAGCAATTCACCCAAACTACTGACAAATTTTTTTTTTTTTTAATAATAATTTTATTATTATTAAATGATTGAAGACTATCGGCATGTGGCAAAGAAAAAAATTCTCAAAAATAAATTGAAAAGTATATATAAAAAAAAAAATAAATAAATAAATAAAAAAGAGAAATGATCGTCCACTTTGCATAGTTTAGTGCGACGACACCTTCTGGGTGTCAATTAAATCCTCGTCCTCTTTCTCAAATGTTTGTCTATATAGTTTTTAGTTGAAAATATATATACACGACTGAATTTAAGATCAACGATGTGTGTTATATTCTACTCTCATCTTGAGATCCTGTAATTTCTTCTTCTTCTTCTTCTTCTTCGTCTTCTTTGTCTTCTTGTTATTTCATTTGGTTATATTGTCTTTGGAAGAAAGCGCTTGGACAGTCAAAGGGACATTCACAAGAACATTCCAAATAAATTTAATTCTCTCTGGCACCTAATCGAAAATCAAGTGTGTAGATTTATAAAATAAAAATGAAACTTTGAACTTTGATAAATTTCACAGTCTTGATAATTATTTAACTTGGCTATTAAACTACTGTAAGTTTCAAAGATATTTACTTGATAATTTATAGAAAAAAAAATAAAAAAAAATACAAATTTCAAGCTGTTTTAAATGTAGTAGCTAGAATATTTTTAAATTTCATCATTTTTAAAACACAAAAATTATATTCACCAATTTGTATTCCGATGTTTATCAATTTACGAATAATTTTAATTAAAAATAATATAAAATATATATTTTTCTACTATAATTTAATTATTTATTTTTTCTATCTTAAAAATATTAAATTAAATTATGAAAAAAATTTATAACTTGTTAATTTTAAAAATCAAATAATTATAAATAATTAAAAATTAAATAATAATTTTTACAATATTATTATTTTGACAAAATAAAAAATACAAAATTTATAATAATTATCATAATTTATTACAAACAATTTGAAATAAATAAATAAAAATAAAAATAAAAAAAAACCAGTCAAATTGGCGAGTCATCATTTCCCATCGCCACAAAACAAACACGAGCAATTAAAATACTTGAACGGCCAATAAACGAGACTCACGCGTGAATTATACACGGTAGCCACATTCAGTATAACTTTGTGTGTGTTTTTTTTTTTTTTTTTCACAAAATATATCGCAACTTTTATATAAAATTAATTCCACAACGACTCAACAAGTTTGTTTATATTTTTGATGAACAGTTTTAATATATATTTATATCATTTAAATGTTTTTTTATATTTTTTTTTTTCAGGTGTAAAGTAAATTATTGAGTAAATTTTTGTTTTATAAAAAAAAAAAATATATATAAATAATATACATATTGAGTCCCACGCACATTCACAAAGTCCCAAGTAATAATAGAAGGCCATTTAAACAAAAAAGGTAATGTCGATAAATTCAAACTGATTATAAATAAATATCCAACTGCATATTATATATAAAAAATAATAATAAATAATAATAAAATAAACAAAATACATGATGGAATTTAATGGTAATGTTAAAATGTTGATAGAATCATTGTCGAATATGGAAAAATATGTTGATTGATACAGGATGATTCAGATGTCGTATGAAGATGTATAAAAATAATAAATATATATAAATATAAACATTTATACTCAAAACATTTTTTTTACCCCATGGCAAAATATATAATGAGTCATGTTTCAAGTCAATCGTGTGTGTTGCCCTTCACTTGGTGCAATTGCAATTGATTTATATTTATTTTTTTGTGATATATTTTTATATTAAATTATTTTTTATTTTTTATATATAAAAGTCAAGGTTTTAATAAAATTATATATACACTGTTTTATTTTATTTATTTTTTTTTATTTTATTTTTTTTTATTTTTAAATTAATATATAATTTTTAATTATTTAGGGTTTTTTTTTTAGGGTGGATAGTGGGATGGGAATCTAAGGGTTAGGATAGATAATTTTTTTTATTTTTTATTTTTTATTTTTTTTTGTCTAAGGGTGTATACAATATACAATACAAGCCGTAGGAATTATGATTCGAAAAATGATAAGGCCGCCCATGGCCATCTCTTATTGCTTTTTAAAATTTTTTTTTTTTTTTGTATCTTTTCTCGTTCCCTCTGAATAATAGCTTCCAAGTTTAATTTGACTGATCAAATTTTTTTTATTTTTAATGTGATATTATTTTTAATTTGATCAAACAAATTTAATGGTTTTTTTTTTTTTTATTTAAAATGCATAAAGTTTATTAAAAAATATTTAAAATATTTTTTCTTGAAATTTTTCATATTTTATTTGGAGATTAAAAAAATTTATAGAAAAAAAAAAAACAGAGTATTTAAATAATTAATATTTACATAAATAATTTTTTTTTTTAATACAGTTTTTTTTTGTTTTTTTTTTTTTTAACATTTAGAAAATAACAAAAAAAAAAAATATGAAATTTAAATAATTATTTTATTTTTTGTTAATAATATTTAACAATTTTTTAAATAAATTTAATTATTATTATTTATTAAATTATTAACAACAATAATAAATTTTAATATTTTATTTTATTTTATTTTTATATTTAAAATTGAAATTAAAATTATAGTATTTTGTGGCAGAAGCTGTATACAAGAGGGACACAGAAAAGACCATAATCGAGTGCTCAAAATTATTATATATATATTTTTGAAAAAAAAAAAAAAAAAAACAAATAATAATAATAATAAAAAAAAAGGAAAAAATTTAGACTTGGTAAATCGATATTGCATCATCGACACATAATTTAGAGACTATCACATAATTAATTTTTTCCTTTTTACATATTTATTTTTATTTATTTAATATTTTTTATATTAAAAAGTAAATTTAAAAATTTGACATACGGTATTATAATTATTTTAAAACAGTTATAATCAAACTTTACGAATAAAACTCGATATAATTTTATTTTTTTTTTTGGCGTAATTTAGTTTGTCAGGGCAACGTGCGCTCTTATTCATTCATTGGATTTCTAATAATGAATTATATATTTTATTTAATAATTATAATATGGAGGGGATAATTGTATTTATATTTATAATATTTATATATATATTCATAAATATCACTAGGGTACATATTTACATTTTTCAAGGGTTGCAAAAAGTCATGGTGCTCAAATTTTTTTATTTTTTTTTTTCAATTTATCTTTTTTTTTTTTTTTTTTTTTTTTTTTTTTT
>WSYQ01001308.1:0-18510 GCA_011426435.1 Lysiphlebus fabarum
AAATATTTAGTTCAAGTCAAGATGGTCATTGTACATTTGAAGATTTTTTAGATATGATGTCTGTATTTTCTGATGCTGCACCAAAAGCTGTTAAAGCTGAACATGCATTTCGTATATTTGGTAAATTAAAAGGAATATTTATATTTGTTTTTTCCAAAATTATAATTTAAAAATATTAATTTTTATTAGATTTTGATGGTGATGATATGTTGGGAGTTGGTGATCTTAGAGAAGTTATTGATCGACTTACTAAACCAAATAAATTAAGTGAAAATGATATGCAACGTTTATTACAATTTTTATTAGAAGAAGCTGATCTTGATGATGATGGAGCACTTAGTTTTGCTGAATTTGAACATATTATTGAAAAAAGCAGTGATTTTTCAAAGTAAAAAAATTTTTAATTATATATTTTTATTATTAATTCTCCTTCAACAATTATTAACTGTTAATTATTTTTTGTTTCAGAACATTTCGTATTCGTTTATGAGATTCATAGTTAATAATGTTAAGAATATTATATTATTATTTATTTATTTTTTAATTTAATAAAATGAAAAAAAAATGACTAATAAACAAATGATGTAAAAGCAAGATTTGTAAAACAGAAAAATATTTAAATTAAGATTCAAAATGGTTCATAAAAATATCCATTGTTGAAACAAATGTTAAAAAAAAACTGCAATATTAATTCATCATAAAAAATCAGTCAAATATTATCATTTTCTAAGAACAAAACAAAAAAAAAAAAAATCTAAAAAAACTGCCATTTAACAAAGATATTAAATAATCAATAAATTATTTGTTAAGTAAGTTGTAAAAAAAAATATAAACAACCATCAATTTGTATATAATTAAATAAAAAAAAAAACCAAAAATACTCAAAATTAATTAAATGGACTATAATTTTTGTTAATTTATTAAAAACATTTATGACAATAAATTCTACATAATTTTAATTTATTATAAACAAATGGATAATTAGAAAATTCAAGTTTACAAAAAAATATAAAATATATATTAAAGGATTCTTTTGTGATTAAATTATTGTATATTTAATTATATTATTTAATTTTAATAATATATAAGTAGATCATTGAATGAATACAATTAAAATATTGTAATTTTATTTTTATATTATTATAATTAATGACTTACTTATAGTAATGCATGCATTTGACAAATAAAACAATCCTGATTTCGTTGATTTAACAAACGAATTGAAGACAATTTAATTGTCTTCATGCTTACCACTGGAGGTAACCACTGAAATAAAAAATAAATCAAATTATTATAATGATTATTTTGTTGTTTATATTAAATAACATTTTAAATTGTTAAACTTACGGAAGTTTCATTCGCATAAATATCCAGCAAGTTATAAATGATACAACAATACAAATAAATCCAACACTTATTAAAAGTAATCTACTTAATTTTGGTGTTGATGGTGCATGTGTTTGATCTAAAATAATAAAACCAAGACCACCAAGTGTAAATAAAAAACTTGATGCAAGACCTTCCATTATATATTGTCCATTAACACGATAAGGCATAAATGCAACCTAAAATTAATTAATCAAAAATGTTATTGTTGTAAAATTTATGTTATTATAAATTATTAATTTTTTATTGGTTTTTTAAAAAGCAATATTTACCGGTCTTGTATGTCCATGTTCATCAGTTGTTGATCCAACACTTGGTGGTTCAACAATAACATCATAAATAATACCTATCAAATAATTAAATTGTTTAAATAATAATTAATTCAATTTATATATTTATTTATGATAATTTTTTAAGATAGATTTTAAAAAAATTTGTGTACGTGGAACTAACCTCCAGTAACCATAAAATATGACAGAAGAACAATTGAAAATACAACCATTGCACTTGGTTTAACAAACCATGATGGTTTTTTTAATTTTAAATTTGGTACTTCGAGCACACAATATGGTGCTCGATATATTAAATCCATTTTTTATTATTTACTTTTTATTTTATTTTAATTTTTAAAACACCGGTTTGGTTTTTTATCAATGTTTTTCTGTCAGTTGATTATTATTTATTTTTGCTTCTCTTTTATATTGTTGTTATTATTTTTTTTTGTTTATTTGACGCCATCTTTAAAAAATTATCTTTGCTTTCTACTTTACCGACTAAAATTTTTAAATTTAAAAATTTATTTCCGTAATTTCCCGCGCTTTTTTTTTTGAGGAAAGTTATTAAAAACTTTATTGGCTTTTCGTTGAATTTCATTTAAATTTTAATATTAAATATTTTTTCAAATAATTTATTGAATAATAAACAAATAATTGTAAAAATTTTTGGCTTTAATTATCAACTCATATACATTTTAAATATTATTAATAAATATATAATAAAATACATAATTAAATTAGTAATTTATGTTGAATTTTAATTTTCAAATTAATTTTATTTATATTTAAAAATATAATATTATAATTTTTGTATATGTAAATATTAATGGTATAATTTATACAACAAAATTAGCTCTTTTTTTATACAAATAACTCTTTAAATTTATCATCAAAATATAAAATATTGTCCTTTAAATTATTCTCCTGATATTTATTCAACTTTTAGTCTGAAATTAATAATAGTACCATAAATATAATAAAATACAACATGCTTATTATTTTTTTTTTTTACGAAATAATAATTCAATAATATTTAGTTTAAATATACTTAAATAGCAACGAGTTACCAACAAATATTTTACTTTTTTTATTTGCCACATTTTTAAAAATTTTTTTTTACTTTCTCTAAACATAAAAAGGGGTGTTCTTTAAATAGCAAATAACCAGTTGTATATATACTAATAACAAACGTTAAAAAAACAAAAAAAAAAAATATTATTTTTCATTTTATATACATATTTTTATATGATTAATTTTAATTATGATATTGATAATATAATTACTGAACACGTCGACAATAATAACCAAGTGTTTTACATTTTTCACAAAGATGTTGAGGATGAATTTTACTTTGATCTGACACATCTAGACCATCTGGTTTTTCAAGTGGTCTCTGAAAATTAAATTTATTTTAAAATAAAATTATAAAAATTATAAATTAAAATTTTAAAAAATTAATAATGACATTAGAGATGTTATAAATGTAATTATGAAATTAAAAAAATTTAAAAAAAAAATAAAATAAAAACTTACGTGACGTAAGAAGGAGTTGAACGATGTTGATGGTCCTAAACTCACCTGTTTGTGAGGATAAACATTAATATGACATTTAATACATTCTTGACCCATATTTGCCCAACTATTTCCAGACATCCATTTACGTTTACATTTTGAACATTTGTATTCTCCAAAACAACGTTTTTTTCCTTGATATGGTGTTAAACCTTCACCTTTAGGTCTTGCCTTTTTTAAAAAAATAAAAAACAATAAATAATTATTATATTTTTTAATAAGACATATTTTTAAAGATATTTTTTTGCATTATAAATTATAAAAGTAACTATTAAATGAGACAATGTTTGTTGTTTCAATTAACATTCAATTGGCATGAATTTAAACGAGTTGATGATTTTGATCAGTGTGCGCACATTCCAAGACACACAAATTATTTCTGTCAGTTTAATTTTATTATTACTGTATATGAAATGAACAACAAACAAAAAAATATACAAAATTTAAATATTTAAACTTCATATTTTTTTTAACAATAAAAAAATTTTATTTTAAAATTAAATAAAAAATATTTTTCTATTTTTATTTTTTTGTAATTTTATCACTTAAATAAAAAAAAAATTAATAATTATTTTTATCATAAATAATAACAGCTAATTAATTTATATTTAAAAATAGAAAAAAAAAATTTATAATTTAATTTAAAAATAAAAATACAATAGAAATAAAAAATTGTTAAAAAAATTCTACAATAATGTTTCACCTCAATTTTATTTAAAGCTTTATTTATATTTCTGAAAATATCTGACATTCAGGGCCAACTGACAGTACATTTTTTTGTTCATTTTTTTTCTTATAAAAAAAAAAATAAAATAGAGTTAACAATAGCAGAATAAAATAAAAAAAATAAAAATTATTATTTAAAATAAATAAATAATTTACCTGTGGACAATCTTTGATATAATGACCTTTTTTAAAACACAAATGACATAAATAATTTGATGGTGGTTTTTTAGTTATTTTTTTATCAATTAAACAAATTTCATTAAAATGTTCAGCCAAGTCATTTATTGTATCAATTAAATTACCACCCAAGGTCAATGATCCTGGATTAAATGTATTTTTAGATAAATAAGATTGATGTTGTAAATTATTTGCTGTTGGAAAATTACCCCATATTGTTGGAAATATATTATTCTAAAATTTGAAAAAAATAAAACCAATATTTAATAAACAAAAAATAAATATATATATATCTGTACCTGATCATTATGTAAATTTGAATTTTGATCAGAAATTGTTAAATAAACCCAATTAAGTAAATGAGGTGGATAATTTGATTGAATTTTTTGATGTTGATTTTGTGGATAATCATTATCTTGAAGATGTCCCAATGATAGTGAATGTGATTGACAAGCTGCCATATTAATTATCACAAAAAAATATAAAAATTAAAACTAAAAATATTCACTTTAACAAAAAATATACAAAAATTATCATTTTAGTATTTATAATTTTTGTAATTAAAATTTAATTATTATTATGAAATAATGTATGTTATTGGCACTGATATTTATCATGTTTTTAGTACTAAAATTTATAAAAGTTTGTAGATATTTGAGTGGTATACTAGTTGACTGTATATTGCTATTGGTACTGGTTGGTGATGCTGATGCCACACACGTGCATACCACTTGGTTTTATATTTTTAATAATACATAACTGTGTAAGACAAGTCACTGGGGCACTGTGTATTAAACATTTTTTTTAAAAGACATACAACTATACATATACTATTTTGTGAATGTTAAAATCATTTGATGTTTACATTTAGAGTAAGTGAGACACAAAATTATTCAAGGCAATATGAGAATTAAAATCATGATATATATTTATTTGTAATTTCTTAGAATTAAAATGTAAATTTTATTAAAAAAATATTTATAATTTAAGTGGAATGAAAAATATTGTATTTTATTTGTACTTTAATTATTTTATTTAATCATTTTTTTTATTTTTTTTTTTTGGTAAATTTAATGGATGTTTAAGTAAATGCATTTTTAAATGATCAATTTAAAAATATCCAGCCATGTGGTGAATCTATTCTATTTTAGGATAACATCAAGTTATAAATTTAATATAGAAAAAAAATTTTTTTTAGTTGGATAAATATTTAGTTGGTTGTATGTAAAATTTATTTAAATGATTTATAATTTATATTGAAGTTTATTATATATTTATTGTAAAACTGACTTTTTTATTGAAAACATTTTTAGAGGATAAAAATATATTTTTTTTCTTTGTGGATTAATGTTGATGTCAATGAACTCTTTGTCTAAAAATAATTTAATTGATTCATTATTGATTGAGAAATTTAAATATTGTATATACCTTTTTGGAATTCATTATTTATTTTTATGGATTTTATTTTTTTTTAAATTTTTAAATTACCAGTTTTATTTTTTAGTCGAAATTTTTATCAGTGATTTCTCTACTATTTTTTCGATCACTGTCAATTATTTCTTCAATATTTTTCTGTTTTTTCTTCAGCCTTTTTTGGTTTAAAATTAAATCCAACTTTTTCTACTATTTTTTTGTCAAATACCTCTTCCCAACTTCTAAAACCCTGATACAACTCGATATTTTTCCGTTTTTTTTTTGAATGACTCACAATGACTTATTCATTCAATATTGATCGTAGAAAAAAAAGAGAAGCAGCATTGAATACCTCTTGCCAAGTTCTATAACCCTGATATGACTCGATATTTTTCCGATTTTTTTTAAATGAATCACAATGACTTATTCCTTCAATATTGATCGTAGAAAAAAAAGAGAAGCAGCGTTGAATACCTCTTCCCAAGTTCTATCACCCTGATACAACTCGATATTTTTCCGATTTTTTTTGAATGACTCACAATGACTTATTCATTCAATATTGATCCGAGAAAAAAAAGAAAAGCAGCATTGAATACCTCTTGCCGAGTTCTATAACCCTGATACAACTCAATATTTTTCCGATTTTTTTTTAATGACTCACAATGACTTATTCCTTCAATATTGATCGTAGAAAAAAAAGAGAAGCAGCATTGAATACCTCTTGCCGAGTTCTATAACCCTGATACAACTCGATATTTTTCCGATTTTTTTTTAATGACTCACAATGACTTATTCACTCAATATTGATCGTAGAAAAAAAAGAGAAGCAGCATTGAATACCTCTTGCCAAGTTCTATAACCCTGATATGACTCGATATTTTTCCGATTTTTTTTAAATGAATCACAATGACTTATTCCTTCAATATTGATCGTAGAAAAAAAAGAGAAGCAGCGTTGAATACCTCTTCCCAAGTTCTATCACCCTGATACAACTCGATATTTTTCCGATTTTTTTTGAATGACTCACAATGACTTATTCATTCAATATTGATCCGAGAAAAAAAAGAAAAGCAGCATTGAATACCTCTTGCCGAGTTCTATAACCCTGATACAACTCAATATTTTTCCGATTTTTTTTTAATGACTCACAATGACTTATTCCTTCAATATTGATCGTAGAAAAAAAAGAGAAGCAGCGTTGAATACCTCTTCCCAAGTTCTATCACCCTGATACAACTCGATATTTTTCCGATTTTTTTTGAATGACTCACAATGACTTATTCATTCAATATTGATCCGAGAAAAAAAAGAGAAGCAGCATTGAATACCTCTTGCCGAGTTCTATAACCCTGATATGACTCGATATTTTTCCGATTTTTTTTAAATGAATCACAATGACTTATTCCTTCAATATTGATCGTAGAAAAAAAAGAGAAGCAGCGTTGAATACCTCTTCCCAAGTTCTATCACCCTGATACAACTCGATATTTTTCCGATTTTTTTTGAATGACTCACAATGACTTATTCATTCAATATTGATCCGAGAAAAAAAAGAAAAGCAGCATTGAATACCTCTTGCCGAGTTCTATAACCCTGATACAACTCAATATTTTTCCGATTTTTTTTTAATGACTCACAATGACTTATTCCTTCAATATTGATCGTAGAAAAAAAAGAGAAGCAGCATTGAATACCTCTTGCCGAGTTCTATAACCCTGATACAACTCGATATTTTTCCGATTTTTTTTTAATGACTCACAATGACTTATTCACTTCAATATTGATCGTAGAAAAAAAAGAGAAGCAGCATTGAATACCTCTTGCCGAGTTCTATAACCCTGATACAACTCGATATTTTTCCGATTTTTTTTGAATGACTCACAATGACTTATTCCTTCAATATTGATCCTAGAAAAAAAAGAGAAGCAGCATTGAATACCTCTTGCCCAAGTTCTATAACCCTGATACAACTCGATATTTTTCCGATTTTTTTTGAATGACTCACAATGACTTATTCCTTCAATATTGATCGTAGAAAAAAAAGAGAAGCAGCATTGAATACCTCTTGCCAAGTTCTATAACCCTGATACAACTCGATATTTTTCCGATTTTTTTTGAATGACTCACAATGACTTATTTTTCCAATATTGAACGTAGAAAAAAAAGAGAAGCAGCGTTGAATACCTCTTGCCGAGTTCTATAACCCTGATACAACTCGATATTTTTCCGATTTTTTTTTAATGACTCACAATGACTTATTCACTCAATATTGATCGTAGAAAAAAAAGAGAAGCAGCATTGAATACCTCTTGCCAAGTTCTATAACCCTGATATGACTCGATATTTTTCCGATTTTTTTTGAATGACTCACAATGACTTATTTTTCCAATATTGAACGTAGAAAAAAAAGAGAAGCAGCGTTGAATACCTCTTGCCGAGTTCTATAACCCTGATACAACTCGATATTTTTCCGATTTTTTTTTAATGACTCACAATGACTTATTCACTCAATATTGATCGTAGAAAAAAAAGAGAAGCAGCATTGAATACCTCTTGCCAAGTTCTATAACCCTGATATGACTCGATATTTTTCCGATTTTTTTTAAATGAATCACAATGACTTATTCCTTCAATATTGATCGTAGAAAAAAAAGAGAAGCAGCGTTGAATACCTCTTCCCAAGTTCTATCACCCTGATACAACTCGATATTTTTCCGATTTTTTTTGAATGACTCACAATGACTTATTCATTCAATATTGATCCTAGAAAAAAAAGAGAAGCAGCATTGAATACCTCTTGCCGAGTTCTATAACCCTGATACAACTCGATATTTTTCCGATTTTTTTTGAATGACTCACAATGACTTATTCCTTCAATATTGATCGTAGAAAAAAAAGAGAAGCAGCATTGAATACCTCTTGCCAAGTTCTATAACCCTGATACAACTCGATATTTTTCCGATTTTTTTTGAATGACTCACAATGACTTATTTTTCCAATATTGAACGTAGAAAAAAAAGAGAAGCAGCGTTGAATACCTCTTGCCGAGTTCTATAACCCTGATACAACTCGATATTTTTCCGATTTTTTTTGAATGACTCACAATGACTTATTCACTTCAATATTGATCGTAGAAAAAAAAGAGAAGCAGCATTGAATACCTCTTGCCAAGTTCTATAACCCTGATATGACTCGATATTTTTCCGATTTTTTTTGAATGACTCACAATGACTTATTTTTCCAATATTGAACGTAGAAAAAAAAGAGAAGCAGCGTTGAATACCTCTTGCCGAGTTCTATAACCCTGATACAACTCGATATTTTTCCGATTTTTTTTGAATGACTCACAATGACTTATTTTTCCAATATTGAACGTAGAAAAAAAAGAGAAGCAGCGTTGAATACCTCTTGCCGAGTTCTATAACCCTGATACAACTCGATATTTTTCCGATTTTTTTTTAATGACTCAATATGACTTATTCACTCAATATTGATCCGAGAAAAAAAAGAGAAGCAGCATTGAATACCTCTTGCCGAGTTCTATAACCCTGATATGACTCGATATTTTTCCGATTTTTTTTAAATGAATCACAATGACTTATTCCTTCAATATTGATCGTAGAAAAAAAAGAGAAGCAGCGTTGAATACCTCTTGCCGAGTTCTATAACCCTGATACAACTCGATATTTTTCCGATTTTTTTTGAATGACTCACAATGACTTATTCATTCAATATTGATCGTAGAAAAAAAAGAGAAGCAGCGTTGAATACCTCTTGCCAAGTTCTATAACCCTGATATGACTCGATATTTTTCCGATTTTTTTTGAATGACTCACAATGACTTATTTTTCCAATATTGAACGTAGAAAAAAAAGAGAAGCAGCATTGAATACCTCTTGCCGAGTTCTATAACCCTGATACAACTCGATATTTTTCCGATTTTTTTTGAATGACTCACAATGACTTATTCACTCAATATTGATCGTAGAAAAAAAAGAGAAGCAGCATTGAATACCTCTTGCCAAGTTCTATAACCCTGATATGACTCGATATTTTTCCGATTTTTTTTGAATGACTCACAATGACTTATTCATTCAATATTGATCCGAGAAAAAAAAGAAAAGCAGCATTGAATACCTCTTGCCGAGTTCTATAACCCTGATACAACTCAATATTTTTCCGATTTTTTTTTAATGACTCACAATGACTTATTCCTTCAATATTGATCGTAGAAAAAAAAGAGAAGCAGCATTGAATACCTCTTGCCGAGTTCTATAACCCTGATACAACTCGATATTTTTCCGATTTTTTTTTAATGACTCAATATGACTTATTCACTCAATATTGATCCGAGAAAAAAAAGAGAAGCAGCATTGAATACCTCTTGCCGAGTTCTATAACCCTGATACAACTCGATATTTTTCCGATTTTTTTTGAATGACTCACAATGACTTATTCCTTCAATATTGAACGTAGAAAAAAAAGAGAAGCAGCGTTGAATACCTCTTGCCAAGTTCTATAACCCTGATATGACTCGATATTTTTCCGATTTTTTTTGAATGACTCACAATGACTTATTTTTCCAATATTGAACGTAGAAAAAAAAGAGAAGCAGCGTTGAATACCTCTTGCCGAGTTCTATAACCCTGATACAACTCGATATTTTTCCGATTTTTTTTGAATGACTCACAATGACTTATTCATTCAATATTGATCCGAGAAAAAAAAGAAAAGCAGCATTGAATACCTCTTGCCGAGTTCTATAACCCTGATACAACTCAATATTTTTCCGATTTTTTTTTAATGACTCACAATGACTTATTCCTTCAATATTGATCGTAGAAAAAAAAGAGAAGCAGCATTGAATACCTCTTGCCGAGTTCTATAACCCTGATACAACTCGATATTTTTCCGATTTTTTTTTAATGACTCAATATGACTTATTCACTCAATATTGATCCGAGAAAAAAAAGAGAAGCAGCATTGAATACCTCTTGCCGAGTTCTATAACCCTGATACAACTCGATATTTTTCCGATTTTTTTTGAATGACTCACAATGACTTATTCCTTCAATATTGAACGTAAAAAAAAAAGAGAAGCAGCATTGAATACCTCTTGCCGAGTTCTATAACCCTGATACAACTCGATATTTTTCCGATTTTTTTTGAATGACTCACAATGACTTATTTTTCCAATATTGAACGTAGAAAAAAAAGAGAAGCAGCGTTGAATACCTCTTGCCGAGTTCTATAACCCTGATACAACTCGATATTTTTCCGATTTTTTTTTAATGACTCAATATGACTTATTCACTCAATATTGATCCGAGAAAAAAAAGAGAAGCAGCATTGAATACCTCTTGCCGAGTTCTATAACCCTGATATGACTCGATATTTTTCCGATTTTTTTTAAATGAATCACAATGACTTATTCCTTCAATATTGATCGTAGAAAAAAAAGAGAAGCAGCGTTGAATACCTCTTGCCGAGTTCTATAACCCTGATACAACTCGATATTTTTCCGATTTTTTTTGAATGACTCACAATGACTTATTCATTCAATATTGATCGTAGAAAAAAAAGAGAAGCAGCGTTGAATACCTCTTGCCAAGTTCTATAACCCTGATATGACTCGATATTTTTCCGATTTTTTTTGAATGACTCACAATGACTTATTTTTCCAATATTGAACGTAGAAAAAAAAGAGAAGCAGCGTTGAATACCTCTTGCTGAGTTCTATAACCCTGATACAACTCGATATTTTTCCGATTTTTTTTGAATGACTCACAATGACTTATTCACTCAATATTGATCGTAGAAAAAAAAGAGAAGCAGCATTGAATACCTCTTGCCAAGTTCTATAACCCTGATATGACTCGATATTTTTCCGATTTTTTTTGAATGACTCACAATGACTTATTCATTCAATATTGATCCGAGAAAAAAAAGAAAAGCAGCATTGAATACCTCTTGCCGAGTTCTATAACCCTGATACAACTCAATATTTTTCCGATTTTTTTTTAATGACTCACAATGACTTATTCCTTCAATATTGATCGTAGAAAAAAAAGAGAAGCAGCATTGAATACCTCTTGCCGAGTTCTATAACCCTGATACAACTCGATATTTTTCCGATTTTTTTTTAATGACTCACAATGACTTATTCACTTCAATATTGATCCTAGAAAAAAAAGAGAAGCAGCATTGAATACCTCTTGCCGAGTTCTATAACCCTGATACAACTCGATATTTTTCCGATTTTTTTTGAATGACTCACAATGACTTATTCCTTCAATATTGATCCTAGAAAAAAAAGAGAAGCAGCATTGAATACCTCTTGCCGAGTTCTATAACCCTGATACAACTCGATATTTTTCCGATTTTTTTTGAATGACTCACAATGACTTATTCATTCAATATTGATCGTAGAAAAAAAAGAGAAGCAGCATTGAATACCTCTTGCCAAGTTCTATAACCCTGATACAACTCGATATTTTTCCGATTTTTTTTTAATGACTCACAATGACTTATTCACTCAATATTGATCCGAGAAAAAAAAGAGAAGCAGCATTGAATACCTCTTGCCGAGTTCTATAACCCTGATACAACTCGATATTTTTCCGATTTTTTTTGAATGACTCACAATGACTTATTCCTTCAATATTGAACGTAAAAAAAAAAGAGAAGCAGCGTTGAATACCTCTTCCTAAGTTCTATCACCCTGATACAACTCGATATTTTTCCGATTTTTTTTGAATGACTCACAATGACTTATTCCTTCAATATTGAACGTAAAAAAAAAAGAGAAGCAGCATTGAATACCTCTTGCCGAGTTCTATAACCCTGATACAACTCGATATTTTTCCGATTTTTTTTGAATGACTCACAATGACTTATTCATTCAATATTGATCGTAGAAAAAAAAGAGAAGCAGCATTGAATACCTCTTGCCGAGTTCTATAACCCTGATACAACTCGATATTTTTCCGATTTTTTTTGAATGACTCACAATGACTTATTTTTCCAATATTGAACGTAGAAAAAAAAGAGAAGCAGCGTTGAATACCTCTTGCCGAGTTCTATAACCCTGATACAACTCGATATTTTTCCGATTTTTTTTTAATGACTCAATATGACTTATTCACTCAATATTGATCCGAGAAAAAAAAGAGAAGCAGCATTGAATACCTCTTGCCGAGTTCTATAACCCTGATATGACTCGATATTTTTCCGATTTTTTTTAAATGAATCACAATGACTTATTCCTTCAATATTGATCGTAGAAAAAAAAGAGAAGCAGCGTTGAATACCTCTTGCCGAGTTCTATAACCCTGATACAACTCGATATTTTTCCGATTTTTTTTGAATGACTCACAATGACTTATTCATTCAATATTGATCGTAGAAAAAAAAGAGAAGCAGCATTGAATACCTCTTGCCAAGTTCTATAACCCTGATATGACTCGATATTTTTCCGATTTTTTTTGAATGACTCACAATGACTTATTTTTCCAATATTGAACGTAGAAAAAAAAGAGAAGCAGCGTTGAATACCTCTTGCCGAGTTCTATAACCCTGATACAACTCGATATTTTTCCGATTTTTTTTGAATGACTCACAATGACTTATTCACTCAATATTGATCGTAGAAAAAAAAGAGAAGCAGCATTGAATACCTCTTGCCAAGTTCTATAACCCTGATATGACTCGATATTTTTCCGATTTTTTTTGAATGACTCACAATGACTTATTCATTCAATATTGATCCGAGAAAAAAAAGAAAAGCAGCATTGAATACCTCTTGCCGAGTTCTATAACCCTGATACAACTCAATATTTTTCCGATTTTTTTTTAATGACTCACAATGACTTATTCCTTCAATATTGATCGTAGAAAAAAAAGAGAAGCAGCATTGAATACCTCTTGCCGAGTTCTATAACCCTGATACAACTCGATATTTTTCCGATTTTTTTTTAATGACTCAATATGACTTATTCACTCAATATTGATCCGAGAAAAAAAAGAGAAGCAGCATTGAATACCTCTTGCCGAGTTCTATAACCCTGATACAACTCGATATTTTTCCGATTTTTTTTGAATGACTCACAATGACTTATTCCTTCAATATTGATCCTAGAAAAAAAAGAGAAGCAGCATTGAATACCTCTTGCCGAGTTCTATAACCCTGATACAACTCGATATTTTTCCGATTTTTTTTGAATGACTCACAATGACTTATTCCTTCAATATTGATCCTAGAAAAAAAAGAGAAGCAGCATTGAATACCTCTTGCCGAAGTTCTATAACCCTGATACAACTCGATATTTTTCCGATTTTTTTTGAATGACTCACAATGACTTATTCCTTCAATATTGATCCTAGAAAAAAAAGAGAAGCAGCATTGAATACCTCTTGCCGAGTTCTATAACCCTGATACAACTCGATATTTTTCCGATTTTTTTTGAATGACTCACAATGACTTATTCCTTCAATATTGATCGTAGAAAAAAAAGAGAAGCAGCATTGAATACCTCTTCCCAAGTTCTATAACCCTGATACAACTCGATATTTTTCCGATTTTTTTTGAATGACTCACAATGACTTATTCCTTCAATATTGAACGTAGAAAAAAAAGAGAAGCAGCATTGAATACCTCTTGCCGAGTTCTATAACCCTGATACAACTCGATATTTTTCCGATTTTTTTTGAATGACTCACAATGACTTATTCATTCAATATTGATCGTAGAAAAAAAAGAGAAGCAGCATTGAATACCTCTTGCCGAGTTCTATAACCCTGATACAACTCGATATTTTTCCGATTTTTTTTGAATGACTCACAATGACTTATTCCTTCAATATTGAACGTAGAAAAAAAAGAGAAGCAGCGTTGAATACCTCTTCCTAAGTTCTATCACCCTGATACAACTCGTTATTTTTCAGATTTTTTTTGAATGACTCACAATGACTTATTCATTCAATATTGATTCGAGAAAAAAAAGAGAAGCAGCATTGAATACCTCTTTCCAAGTTCTATAACCCTGATATGACTCGATATTTTTCCAATTTTTTCGAATGACTCACAATGACTTATCCATTCAATATTAATTATAGAAAAAAAAGAGAAGCAGCATCGAATACCTCTTCACTTATTATATTTGCCTGATAAAAATTCAAAATTTTTCGAAAAAAAAAAAAATTTTGAATACCTCTTCGGTCATTATATTTGCCTAATACTAATTTAAAATTTTTTGAATTAAAAAAAAATCGCATACCTCTTTCGTCATCATTTTCGCCTGATACAAATTAAAAATATTTTAAAAATCAACTGTATCGATTTGTTTAAAAAAATCAAACGTAGTAACCACACAACAACATGTATAGCAACGTGGTACTGTGAGAGAGAAATATAATTTTTCATTAATATACAAATGCCGAAAAATTAAGACTAATCAGATCACGAATAAAATGCGGTCACGTGTACTTTCTATAATTGAAGATTATTACAATATATTTATAATTTATTTCATTTATTTTCAAATACTAAAAGTTTATTATTCTATTTATTAATTTTTTTATAATTACTTCATCAAAACAAACATTTATAAATAACCTTTAAAAAAAAATTAAATTTTCAGCTCTTTTAAAAGTTTTTAATAAATACAATAATTATTTTATTTTGAAGAATTGCAAGGTAACTATCATATTGAATTTGAACTTTGCGTGCTGTTTAACTTTTGTACATTTTTTGTAAAAATATAAATACAAAACAAAAGGTCATGATCATCAGTAAAAACATTTATTTATAAAATAAATTATAAAAAAATATACTATAGTTAATTATTACAATTTATTGTAAAATAAAATTTCTAAATATTCTTAATTTAATATTATTTTTAGTATTCATTTTTTTTTCTTATTATTTTTTTATAAACAACTAAAAACTAATTATCCAAGCTAATCAATACAAAGCTTTCCTGATCGACCCAAAGTCTTTTTTTATTCATTTTTGACTGCAAAAAGTTCGTGATAGCACGCGACTCTCCAATTGAATTTTCAAACAAAATAAATATTTTTAGTAGAAAAAAAAAGAAAATATATATACAAAAAATGTTTTCTAATATAAAATATAACTCGTCATTTATTTTGTTAATTTGTGAAGTAAATTATTAAAATAATATTATGGAAAAATATGAAAATATAAAAATAGTTGGTGAAGGAAGTTATGGAATTGTTATGAAATGTAGACACAAAGAAACATCTAAAATAGTAGCTATAAAAAAATTTTTAGAAACTGATGATGATATTAATATTCGTAAAATGGTATTTCGTGAAATAAGAATGCTTAAGGTGAGTTTAATTTTTATTTTAACAAAATAATAGTACATTAATTTTGTTAAATTATTAATTTAATTTAATTTTTCATCAGAAATTACATCATGATAATTTGGTAAATATGATTGAAGTATTTAGAAGAAGAAAAAGATTTTATTTAGTATTTGATTATCTTGATCATACTGTTTTGGATGAATTAGAATCATCATCTGGAGGTCTTGGTTCACAAATATCACGTAAATATATATTTCAAGTTCTTCGTGGTTTAAATTTTTGTCATGCTAATCATGTAAGTGAAATAAATTGAATAATAATTTAATATTTTATTTATAAAAATTAATTTAATCATTATAATAATTTAATTTAGATAATGCATCGTGATATTAAACCAGAAAATATATTAGTATCATCAAATGGTGTTATAAAAATTTGTGATTTTGGTTTTGCAAGATTTATATCTGGTACAAATGAATTATGTACTGATTATGTTGCAACAAGATGGTACAGAGCACCAGAATTATTAATTGGTGATTTAAATTATGGTAAAGCTGTTGATATTTGGGCACTTGGTTGTCTATATGCTGAAATGGTTACTGGTGATCCATTATTTCCTGGTAAAAGTGATGTTGATCAACTGCATTTAATCTGTAAACTTCTTGGTACAATTATTTTATTACAATAATTAATTTATATATAAGGTATTTATTGATATATTTATTTAATTTATATAATTTTTAATATTTTTTTGATGTATTAACAGGAGGACTTTGTAAAAAACATCAAACAATTATCAATCAAAATTCAATGATTAATTTACCATTAAAATTATCACGACGTTCTAGTTTATCTGATGATCAATCATTAAATATTATTCGTTCATTGAGATTACAATTTAAAAATTGGACATCATCATCTATTGATTTTTTATCTCAGTGTCTTAAAATGGATCCAGAAAATAGATCAACTTGTTCAATTTTACTTCATCATTATTTATTTATGCAAGATGATTTTGTTGATAAATTTTTAATTGAATTAAAAAAAAATATTTATAAAGAAAATATTAAAAATTCAATGACATTCAGACGAATTGAATGTAAAAAAATAAATAATGAAAAAACAAGAAATTTTAATGGAAGTGCTGAAAAGTAATGATAAAATTAAAATTTATGTTAATTATTGGTTGAATTTTGATTGATAATATGTTATTGTTATTTACAGATGGAAAATACAAAAAAATAGTGAAGAAAATTTTACAAATAATCATCAAAGTAATAAGAGTTTAAATAATTTTGTGTCAAAATCATCAAATAATTCACAAGAAGATTTAATTTATATTAGTTCTTTATCAATAACACCAAATACAACGTATATTAAACTTTTAGATAATACAAGTATTTATAAAAATAAACAAAAAAATAAAAAATTTTTTTCATTTCCAGCATTACCACCATCACGTAGAAAATAAATTTAAATAAATTTAAAAAATTGATGATCATTATTACTAAAATATCACTGAGAAATTTAATTGTTATTTATAATTTATAGATTATTATTTTAAACTTTTTGTTTGTATTTTTATTATCATAATTCATTTTATAATCTTAAAACTGAGTGATGTTATGAAAAAACAAAAAGAACAAGACTTGAGATTAATTATTGTTTGTAAAAATGATCAGGAGAAATAAATTGTGATTTAAATTTATCAACAAAGCTTGATTTAAATTAACTAAAATTTGTAAAAAATTATTGTAAAATTAATTTATTAAATTATAATAATTAATAATTGGTAAGATAGAAATATTTTTAAGCAGTCGATAATATTTTTAATTTATTAATACGCAGGCGTATTATTTTGTGTCATCAATCAATGGAATCATCTTGGAATCATCAGAAAAATATAATTTTTTTAAAACATAGTTTCATTCGTCTGTTGGCATTCATCTGGTATTGATGAGACTGAACTCATCTATCAATCTATCATGAAGAAATCTATCATCATCATCATGTCGTTACTAGTTGGTACAATTTTTTTAAGTGTTCTCATTGTTGGGGTAAGTTAAACAATCATTAAATAATTTTTATTTTTATATAAATTTCAATGCAAAATAATGTGAAACAATTGATAATGTAATTTAATTTCAATTTTATTTCTTGTCGTGGTATTGACTCACAAACAATAATTTTTTATTTTTAATTTAATATTTCCATTAACAGATATCCATAGATATCCATATATACCATATATTTTCTTTTTTTTAAAAAATTTTTTAATAAAAGTTCATCAATAATTATTACATAAATGACAAAAAATATTAATAACTAAATGTATAAATATGTATTCATTAGTGTGCTTATTTAGGTCATTAAATAATTTTTATACTCTCGTATGTAGTTATATATAAAAAAAAAAAACATATTATTAGTTTATTACAAAATAAATTTATAATTTTTTAATAAAAGCTAAAAGACATTAAAATAAAAATATTAAAAATATAGTTTAATCACACTGTTATTATTTAATATATATACTTTTGATAAATCAAATCAAGAATTTTTAAAAATAATATACACTTTTCAATATGATAATAATATTTTTATATTCATCAATAATTATTATATAAATAAAT